>OW569407.1:58447654-58641180 GCA_937654795.1 Cistogaster globosa | reverse complement strand
GGAGCTCAGCAACGAATATTAAAATTTTGTTCCATTTTTAAATTTTTTTTTATGCATGTGAATAAAGATGACGCAATTTCCTATTAAATAAAAAAAGATTCACCTCAATATCATTCTTACGTGCAAAACTATGCGTTTCTCAAATATGAGTGTTTCAATATGTATCTCACTTTTATACATTTATGTTACGGAAGTAAAAATTTTCATGCCTGTGTAAAAAAACAATTATACCTGAATAGAGGATAACCAAGAGGCATATCTTAAGTTAATAATCATTATAAAAAACATCAGAAAAAACAATAAAATTTTCTGTTAATTTTTATTTACGAAAAGTCGTTAAAAGTATTTTTTATTTCCTTAAAATTATTATTTATTTTCTATAAAATAATTTGTCATATCATTATGCATGTCGAAAAGATAAAGTAAATTCTTTAATTCTGTTTTGTTTAGAAGGTGAAGAAGCCTCATAATTAATCCAACGTTTTCTCATTGATGAGAGTACAGGATCAGAATATAACAATAGGCTATAGAAAATGTCTTCGTTTTGTGACTGCCTAGAACATTTTCGAGAACTGAATATTTGAATGTACTTGAAATCGCAGTTTTCTTGCTTCTTGGGCTTCTTCTGTTAATTCCCCAAGAGAAAGAATATTCGATTCTATAATTGCTTTACCATGACATAATATTTTATGTACTGTGGGCGTCATATCCCTCCATGGATATAGGGAGAAACGAGTAGCTGAGATGTTTTTGCTGTATATTCTCCAAAGCGAAAAGAATTAATTTGAGTTTTTGCTATTAATTGCCATTAAAACTACGTTAACCATTATAAGCAAACTATTTGTCAATTCCAGTTATGTTTGAAGTAGTTTCAAAATCCCCAAAAAATTTTCTTGCAGTATTTCCGTCGTTAGTGTTTCCTCCACTACGAAGAGGCTTATCAATTATTAACCCCGTTTGTACTCTAAACTCTTCTTGGATTCTCAGAAGCTCTTAGAGCTTTTAGTTCATCCATTGTTTTTTGTTTTTTGGTTTTTTTTTTTTTTTTTTATTAAATTTTCTGTCGTACTTCTGTATTTTAAGACGTATGTAATATGCAGAAAATGCTCCAAAAATCTTATTCTAGCATGAAGGGGGGATATTCCGAAAGATAGAAACTTCTTCGTTGACTACGTTGGTTTTTTTTTATCTGAGAATTCTGACTTCTTCTGATCACATATGGAACATTTCCAATAAGAAGATGTGTTAGTTATAGCGTACTAACTTTTCCATCAATCATTATTAAACTAAGTTGAAAGGATATGTTAACACAGTATTCTTTTATTTTTATTGATATTGGTTCCAATGATCTTATTTCGTCTTTGATATGCTCGACGAATTTTTTTGGTCGTAGTATTTGATTCCTTTACATACTCAAAACAAATAGGCCTACAAAAATTTTTGGATCCTGGGGTTGTGTTTTTCCATATATCTTCAAAAGTGCTTGCACGTACTGATGAAGATGCAACCAGTGAGTATGAACGAATTCTTAGTGGTACTAAGGATGCATGAATATGCTCTTAAAATCTATTGTATGTTTTTGTTTGTACTCAGGAAGGGCTGATATTCCATCACATCCCCACTTACACATTAGTACTACATCGCAGTTTTTAAACTTTTCTAGTTGGTCAGTAGAAAAATCTGAAATTATCCGTGACGCCGTATTTTCTAGCAAAGAAGATAGTCAGTAGAAGCTTTCGTTTCATCAACTGTTATTGGAGATGGCATAATCGCTTTCTTTTTTTCTTGAATAGACTTATATGATGGTAATATTGCATGTCCTTTCTCAAGTAAAGCTTTTCTCAAAATTTGGTACTTATTTCGGCTTATTTTCATTTCCAACATCAGAGCAATAGCTTCTTCCTCCGTAAAATTTGACTGCGATGTCGGAGTAGGTATGCTGTTAACAATTCGTTTCAACCGTTTTGGAGATGCGCTGGGAAGAATATTGGCGATGTGCACTGCCTCGGAAGGCTGATTTTCTTTTTTTAGCAATTCTTTGAACGTATCGGAAACTTCATCTTTTGAAACTGAAGAAAGTTTTTCGGTTAACCTTTTTTTCTTAGACTTCGAACATAAGTCATTATAAGATTTGCAGGGAGCTCCACATAATGCGATGTAGGTTGAGAATTTCGCAACAGTATCCATCCAAGTAAGATACTTTACTTTAAACTTATTTTTGTTTCCGCGAACTGATTTCATTTTTTGATCAAATAATTTAAAAAATTTTTCCAGTTTTGCTAGTACCAATGACATCAACTCTGCAGTTGTATGTAGCCTTAATAAATTTTTTCATGGCCTTAATTCTATCAAGTCCTTTTGTACCATCAGTCCACAAAAAAAGAACACAATGTCTCAAACTTCAATGTGATCGGCATGATGTTTTTTTTTAAATATGATATCTATTGTATTTAGCAAATATTTATATGCGTGTTCAGGTCATCGAACAGTTGGGTACCTAAAGAAGCAAAGCAGCTAGCTAAAAATCAAAAAAGGCACTTAGGTAAGATATAATTAGTCATAGGTCATCCTAAAACGAACACCTGCACCATTATTTTTAACCCTTACATTTTTAACCCTTTTTTCAGGTATAATTGTTTTTTTACACAATTTTTTACACAGGCATAAAAATTTTTACTTCCGTAACATAAATGTATAAAAGTGAGATACATATTGAAACACTCATATTTAAGAACGCATAGTTTTGCACGTAAAAATGATATTGAGGTGAATCTTTTTTTATTTAATAGGAAATTGCATCATCTTTATTCACATGCATAAAAAAAATAAAAAAATGAAACAAAATTTTAATATTCGTTGCTGAGCTCCGAAAATTTCGAAAAATTATGGTAAAAACGGTCCAATTTGAGAAAAGTAAAAATATTAAATATGCTATAAAACTTTTATTAATTAAGCAAATCAGATAAAATTTTCTGTGCATATGTAGTTTGTTAACTAAAATCAAACGGTAAAGAAATCTGCGACATTAAGCTAAAGGAAATCCCATAATTCCCAAAATAAAGACGAAAAATCCCAAAATTGGAATTTTTTACTCTTTTGCCCATAAAGTCCACATATGGACTAGGGCTCACGAAATACTTTTTGAAACAATTTGGAGTATATATAGCTTTTTTATAGTATTCTTTTTTTTCCGATCCCAGCTTTGGGATTTTAGAAAATATGGGGTAAAATCAAAATTTCGATGTAAAATAGGTCAAGTTGAAAGACTTACATCTTCTACAAGAATGATCAGTTTTATACGAAATTTGGTTTAAACGTACACACGTATAGTTAGCTTTAATAAAAATAAATAATTTTTATATATTCCTTAAGAAAATTTTTTTCTATCTAAAAAATTAAATTAGTGTCCCACTTTAGGCTAAAATACACAAAAATGCAATAATTTTGGATTTTTTAAATTTTTTTTTTGTTTTTTTACACAATTTTTTACACAGGCATGAAAATTTTTACTTCCGTAACATAAATGTATAAAAGTGAGATACATATTGAAACACTCATATTTAAGAACGCATAGTTTTGCACGTAAGAATGATATTGAGGTGAATCTTTTTTTATTTAATAGGAAATTGCGTCATCTTTATTCACATGCATAAAAATAATAAAAAAATGAAACAAAATTTTAATATTCGTTGCTGAGCTCCGAAAATTTCGAAAAATTATGGTAAAAACGGTCCAATTTGAGAAAAGTAAAAATATTAAATATGCTATAAAACTTTTATTAATTAAGCAAATCAGATAAAATTTTCTGTGGATATGTAGTTTGTTAACTAAAATCAAACGGTAAAAAAATCTGCAACATTAAGCTAAAGGAAATCCCATAATTCCCAAAATAAAGACGAAAAATCCCAAAATTGGAATTTTTTACTCTTTTGCCCATAAAGTCCACATATGAACTAGGGCTCACGAAATACTTTTTGAAACAATTTGGAGTATATATAGCTTTTTTATAGTGTTCTTCTTTTTCCGATCCCAGCTTTGGGATTTTAGAAAATATGGGGTAAAATCAAAATTTCGATGTAAAATAGGTCAAGTTGAAAGACTTACATCTTCTACAAGAATGATCAGTTTTATACGAAATTTGGTTTAAACGTACACACGTATAGTTAGCTTTAATAAAAATAAAAATTTTTTATATATTCCTTAAGAAAATTTTTTTCTATCTAAAAAATTAAATTAGTGTCCCATTTTAGGCTAAAATACACAAAAATGCAATAATTTTGGATTTTTTAAATTGAAAATCGTATAATTTTTAAGCCAGAAAAGATATTACTTTCAAATTTTTTTCAGAAAATCTTAAATTTTGTTTGCTATCTACGGTAAAAAACTCAAACAAATTTGCTGCAAAGTTTACCCAATATTTCGAAAAAACTGGACCAGGGTATGGAAAAAAACAAAAATTTTAATTTTAAAATGCTTATAACTCGATCATTTTTAAACATAAACATGCAGTTTAAGGCACCGTTTTGTAGGTATTTACGAGAGCTTTAAGACCATGTAAAATATTTAAAAATCAGACAAAAATTGAAGAAATGCCAAGCGTTAGAAAAATTTTCAGGAGCGAGGTGTCCAAATTTGAGACCACATAGCGCCATCCCTGGAAAGTGGAGGGTAACCGCCTTCAAAACTTAAGCTCAAGTACTCCTCTACTATGCTGGTGCCAAATTTTGAATCAATCGGCCTCGTCGTTTTCAAATGGCTGAATTATTTCCAAAATATTTTGATTCTGCCCCACTGTGCAACGTCGTGCGAAGATAGGTTGTATGGCTTTTATTCGATCCCAACGCCTTAATGGGGATAGATTTTCAGGTGAGGTTTCTGCTGTATCTTCAGGAGGGGCAATCAGGGGCGCCCCTCTTAGTAGATGACCGGAAGTCAGTGGAAGGAGCTCGTGTGGATTCTCCGATAGCGCCGAGAGTAGTCTTGAGTTTAATATTGCTTCAATACGAACAAGTAACGTGGCAAACTCTTCATATGTAAAGTTTAAATTTCCGGCAATCTTCTTTAGGTAGGATTTCATACTTTTAACAGCTGCCTCCCAGAGGCCGCCCATGTGGGTTGCGTAGGTTGGAATGAACGACCACTTGAAGACGTGGGAACTATACTTTTCTACTAACGTCTTTTCTGCAGTATTAACGAAACTCGTATGTCGTTTCATCAATTTCATGCTGGTACCCAGGAAGTTTCGGCCGTTGTCTGAAAACATCGTTTTGGGAAAACCTCTTCTTCCCACAAATCGATCAAAACATGCTAAAAAGCAATCCGCGGAGAGTTCGTAACACACTTCCAAATGTACGGCTTGTGTGAAAAAACAAATAAAGACTGCGGCATATCCCTTGAGTAGTTTTGCATTCCTTAGGTTTGATTATTTGATTGAAAAAGGACCAGCAAAATCAACGCCAGTATACGTAAATGGGAGCGAGAAATTCACTCTTTCTGGAGGTAACGCTGCCATTATTTGATATTGAAATTTGGCCTTATAGACGGTACATGGTTTACAATCTCGAATGCTTTTCCGAATAAGATTTTTCATGCGTGGAATATGAAAGCTTTGCCTTAAAGCTCGTAGCATAATGTGGTGTTCGGCATGAAGTAAAATCTTGTGCGTATAATTTACAAGCAGTTGGGACAGTTGCGATTTAGTCGGTAGTATTATAGGGTGGCGATCTGCGTAGCTTAGCCCCAATAATTTAACCTGCCGCCTACCCGAAGTAAATTATCTTTGTCCAGAAAGGGATTTAGAGTAGTTAGTTAGTTAGTTAGGAGTGGCAGCCTCTCGCGACGAAGCTCACTTGAGCACAAACGAATGGCCCGTTGTGATACCACAAAGAAGGCGGCATGACTCCCATTACCCAGCCGAGAACCATGAGGATTCACGGATGAACTTCGCTATGTCCCTTATAGAGTGGGATGATAGCTCCGTCAGAGTTCCAAAGAAAGGAGAGCCCAGAATTCTTAGTCTTCTTCGAGCCAGGGATGGACAGTGGCACAGGAGGTGCAGTACGGTCTCTTCCTCATCCTCCGAGCCACAACTGCGGCAGAAATCATTAAAAGGCAGACCAAGTCTTTCCGCATGCCTACCTATTAGACAGTGTCCAGTGAGTACAGAGACCGTGATACTTATGGATTTTCTGTCCAGTTTGAGCAGCTGCCTGGTCCGCTTGAGGTCCAGTGTAGTCCACAGTTGTCTGGAGACACAGCAGGAACTTTCATCTACCCATAATTTGCGAGCCAAATTTAGATAGTGGTTCTTTATGGCCATTTTCACCGTTGCCAGAGGAATTCCAATGTCTGGTAGCGGGGAGACATTAGCAAGCAATGTGCCCCGTTTTGCGAGATCATCGGCCTCACAGTTTCCCTGGATATCCCTGTGGCCAGGGACCCAAAACAAGTCAATCTGTGATCGCTCCGATAAAGTGTTAAGTAATGAGCGACAACTCAGGACTAGCTTAGATGTACTATATGCACCAACAAGCGCCCTGATTGCCGCCTGACTGTCCGAAAATATCCGAATAGCATGACCAGAAAGATCGTCCCCGAGCGCTATTTCGGATGTTTTCAGAATGGCCATTACCTCGGCTTGAAAGACGCTACAGTAGTCAGGGAGTCTGAGGGAGAGTCTTAGTCCAAGATGATTGGAGAAGATTCCGCAACCGACTCTGTCGTCCAGTTTCGACCCAAGTCTCCCTATTTGGAATATGGATTCGAAACCCGTGGTCCAGAGCGGGAGTAGAAGAGATGTAGTCCACCATTGATGGCAGTGGAACATCCCGATCGATAATCTTAGAGTGCCCTATGTCCAGCCTGAGCCAGCGTGAGAGGGCATTAAGTCTGGCTGCACAGCATTTAGCCTGTTGCAATGCCAGAAGTTTGGTGGGTAACCAGTGGAGAAGAGCAAACAGAGCCTTTGTCGAAGTAGTTCGAAGAGCCCCAGTAATCAAAATGGCGGCTGTTCTCCTGACTTTGTCAAGAGGCTTTTGGTTGACCAATCTCTTAAGAGCGGGCCACCAAAACACAGCTCCATAGAGAATATTTGGCTCTATAACTGCCTTGTAGAGCCAGGAGATGATTCGAGGCTGAAGGCCCCATCTTGGTCCTAGAGCTCTCTGACAGAGATAGAGCGCTTAGGTCGCCTTCCGAGCTCTTTCGGCAATGTTTGCCTTCCATTGAAGTTTGGGGTCAAGTATCACCCCAAGGTATTTCACACTTTTACTTACACTAAGCACAATGCCATTCAGCCTAGGTGCAGTAAAATTAGGGATCTTGTATCTCCGTGTGAAGAGCATAACCTCAAAGAAATTTGCTGCAAAGTTTACCCAATATTTCGAAAAAACTGGACCAGGGTATGGAAAAAATCAAAAATTTTAATTTTAAAATGCTTATAACTCGATCATTTTTAAACATAAACATGCAGTTTAAAGCACCGTTTTGTAGGTATTTACGAGAGCTTTAAGACCATGTAAAATATTTAAAAATCAGACAAAAATTGAAGAAATGCCAAGCGTTAGAAAAATTTTCAGGAGCGAGGTGTCCAAGTTTGAGACCACATAGCGCCATCCCTGGAAAGTGGAGGGTAACCGCCTTCAAAACTTAAGCTCAAGTACTCCTCTACTATGCTGGTGCCAAATTTTGAATCAATCGGCCTCGTCGTTTTCAAATGGCTGAATTATTTCCAAAATATTTTGATTCTGCCCCACTGTGCAACGTCGTGCGAAGATAGGTTGTATGGCTTTTATTCGATCCCAACGCCTTAATGGGGATAGATTTTCAGGTGAGGTTTCTGCTGTATCTTCAGGAGGGGCAATCAGGGGCGCCCCTCTTAGTAGATGACCGGAAGTCAGTGGAAGGAGCTCTTGTGGATTCTCCGATAGCGCCGAGAGTAGTCTTGAGTTTAATATTGCTTCAATACGAACAAGTAACGTGGCAAACTCTTCATATGTAAAGTTTAAATTTCCGGCAATCTTCTTTAGGTAGGATTTCATACTTTTAACAGCTGCCTCCCAGAGGCCGCCCATGTGGGTTGCGTAGGTTGGAATGAACGACCACTTGAAGACGTGGGAACTATACTTTTCTACTAACGTCTTTTCTGCAGTTTTAACGAAACTCGTATGTCGTTTCATCAATTTCATGCTGGCACCCAGGAAGTTTCGGCCGTTGTCTGAAAACATCGTTTTGGGAAAACCTCTTCTTCCCACAAATCGATCAAAACATGCTAAAAAGCAATCCGCGGAGAGTTCGTAACACACTTCCAAATGTACGGCTTTTGTGAAAAAACAAATAAAGACTGCGGCATATCCCTTGAGTAGTTTTGCATTCCTTAGGTTTGATTATTTGATTGAAAAAGGACCAGCAAAATCAACGCCAGTATACGTAAATGGGAGCGAGAAATTCACTCTTTCTGGAGGTAACGCTGCCATTATTTGATATTGAAATTTGGCCTTATAGACGGTACATGGTTTACAATCTCGAATGCTTTTCCGAATAAGATTTTTCATGCGTGGAATATGAAAGCTTTGCCTTAAAGCTCGTAGCATAATGTGGTGTTCGGCATGAAGTAAAATCTTGTGCGTATAATTTACAAGCAGTTGGGACAGTTGCGATTTAGTCGGTAGTATTATAGGGTGGCGTTCTGCGTAGCTTAGCCCCAATAATTTAACCTGCCGCCTACCCGAAGTAAATTATCTTTGTCCAGAAAGGGATTTAGAGTAGTTAGTTAGTTAGTTAGGAGTGGCAGCCTCTCGCGACGAAGCTCACTTGAGCACAAACGAATGGCCCGTTGTGATACCACAAAGAAGGCGGCATGACTCCCATTACCCAGCCGAGAACCATGAGGATTCACGGGTGAACTTCGCTATGTCCCTTATAGAGTGGGATGATAGCTCCGTCAGAGTTCCAAAGAAAGGAGAGCCCAGAATTCTTAGTCTTCTTCGAGCCAGGGATGGACAGTGGCACAGGAGGTGCAGTACGGTCTCTTCCTCATCCTCCGAGCCACAACTGCGGCAGAAATCATTAAAAGGCAGACCAAGTCTTTCCGCATGCCTACCTATTAGACAGTGTCCAGTGAGTACAGAGACCGTGATACTTATGGATTTTCTGTCCAGTTTGAGCAGCTGCCTGGTCCGCTTGAGGTCCAGTGTAGTCCACAGTTGTCTGGAGACACAGCAGGAACTTTCATCTACCCATAATTTGCGAGCCAAATTTAGATAGTGGTTCTTTATGGCCATTTTCACCGTTGCCAGAGGAATTCCAATGTCTGGTAGCGGGGAGACATTAGCAAGCAATGTGCCCCGTTTTGCGAGATCATCGGCCTCACAGTTTCCCTGGATATCCCTGTGGCCAGGGACCCAAAACAAGTCAATCTGTGATCGCTCCGATAAAGTGTTAAGTAATGAGCGACAACTCAGGACTAGCTTAGATGTACTATATGCACCAACAAGCGCCCTGATTGCCGCCTGACTGTCCGAAAATATCCGAATAGCATGACCAGAAAGATCGTCCCCGAGCGCTATTTCGGATGTTTTCAGAATGGCCATTACCTCGGCTTGAAAGACGCTACAGTAGTCAGGGAGTCTGAGGGAGAGTCTTAGTCCAAGATGATTGGAGAAGATTCCGCAACCGACTCTGTCGTCCAGTTTCGACCCAAGTCTCCCTATTTGGAATATGGATTCGAAACCCGTGGTCCAGAGCGGGAGTAGAAGAGATGTAGTCCACCATTGATGGCAGTGGAACATCCCGATCGATAATCTTAGAGTGCCCTATGTCCAGCCTGAGCCAGCGTGAGAGGGCATTAAGTCTGGCTGCACAGCATTTAGCCTGTTGCAATGCCAGAAGTTTGGTGGGTAACCAGTGGAGAAGAGCAAACAGAGCCTTTGTCGAAGTAGTTCGAAGAGCCCCAGTAATCAAAATGGCGGCTGTTCTCCTGACTTTGTCAAGAGGCTTTTGGTTGACCAATCTCTTAAGAGCGGGCCACCAAAACACAGCTCCATAGAGAATATTTGGCTCTATAACTGCCTTGTAGAGCCAGGAGATGATTCGAGGCTGAAGGCCCCATCTTGGTCCTAGAGGTCTCTGACAGAGATAGAGCGCACAGGTCGCCTTCCGAGCTCTTTCGGCAATGTTTGCCTTCCATTGAAGTTTGGGGTCAAGTATCACCCCAAGGTATTTCACACTTTTACTTACACTAAGCACAATGCCATTCAGCCTAGGTGCAGTAAAATTAGGGATCTTGTATCTCCGTGTGAAGAGCATAACCTCCGTTTTGCCGGGGTTAACAGTAAGATCAAAATCGCAGCACCATTTAGACAGAACATTAAGCGAATAGTTCATTCGTTCTGTGAGTGTTGACAGGTACTTCCCAGAGACTGCGATAGCAATGTCATCAGCATAAGCTATCACCCTATTACCCGTTTGGTCCAGTTGCCGTAGCAGCGTGTTGACTGCCAGATTCCAGATAAGGGGAGACAATACGCCACCTTGTGGAGTGCCCCTTTTTACTACCCTTACAACGTGATCATTTCCCAAGGTGGACGTGATGATACGTGTCTTCAGTAGTTGCGCAATGAATCCCACCAGATTTGCATCAAGATCGAGATCCAAGAGGGCCTTTATAACGGCATTGGGGCAGACGTTATTGAAAGCTCCTTCTATGTCAAGAAACACTGCAAGCGTAAGATCCTTATTTGAAAGGGACTTTTCAACATCGGATAATAACACATGCAGCGCTGTTTCCACAGATCTCCCGTGTAGGCATGCTGCGAGCTAGAAATTAGCGCGGGATTAATGGAGTTCCTGACCTGAAGATCAAGAATCCTTTCCAGCGTTTTGAGTAAGAAGGACGACATGCTTATGGGCCTGAAGTCCTTGGGTTTTATAGGAGATGTCTTCCCCGCTTTAGGGATGAAAACAACTCGGGCTACACGCCAGCCCATGGGCATGTATTTTCCAGGCAAGCATTGTAGATTTGCAATAGCCATGGTTTAATAAGGTCCATGCCATGTTGCAAGTCCGCTGGAATGATATTGTCAATCCCAGGAGACTTAAAGGCATCAAACGACATGATGGCCCACTCTAAGTGAGCATTGGTCACCCGGAAAGTGGCTGGAAAAACCGACGCGGAATTCACAATTCCCATCGCTTCGTCAATCCTTTCACTACCAGGGAAGTGAGTATCAAGCAGCGTCTCCAAGGTATCGATTACAGAGTCCGTCCATTTACCGTCCGGCTTCTGAATACTCTCAATAATTCTCGGGGACGTGCTAAGAATCCTGCGTAGCCAGCTGGTTTCGGACGAGCTTTCTATGTTGCCACAGAAAGTTTTCCATGAGGCTCTTTTGGATCTACGTATGGCATACTTAAACTCCCTTTGTTTATCCTTGTAGGGCAGCCAGTTTCCACTATTTTTGGCCCTATTAAAGAGTCTTCTACATTCCTTGCGTAACTCTGCAATCTCCGTATTCCACCAAGGGGGTTTCGGTTTACCCCTTGGCTTCGGTGGATTGCAGGCCGCTTTCGCCGCAGAGCATATCTGCAAGGTCAAGAATTCAACCGCCCGATCAATATCGCAGTGGTCATTAATCTTGAAGGGAGCAGGCCTTAGGCCAAGCTCTAAAATGGACCGAAATTTATTCCAGTCCGTTTGTTTCCTATTTATGTAGGAGTGAGACACTCCGGAACCTACTGATCCTAGATCTAACTTATAGGATAAATACCTATGGTCAGAAAAGGAGCACTCTTGAGAGACACTCCAATTTCTGACAATATCAGACCCGCCACCACCTGTCAAGGTAAGATCGAGAACCTCCCTTCTACTCGAAGTGACGAAGGTAGGCTCGCTTCCCCTATTGACAATACTTAAGTCATGCAATAATATAAAATCAAAAAGAGACTCACCCCGTTCATTGACATCCGTGTTGCCCCACATATGGTGATGAGCGTTAGCATCGGCCCCAATGATGACCGGCGTTTGACTGTTGTTAGCCTCTGCAACCAGAAGCTTTAGCAGATCATGTGGTGGAGAATTACCAGGATCATGGGCCATATAACTGGAGACCACCCAGACATCCTTCGAGCCCGTCTCCACTGCTATGGCAACGCTGTCTCTGTCACTGAATCTGCGAAGAAAGAAAGCGTTAATATTATACTTAATCATAATACAGGCCCTGGGTTTACCTTGACCTGTGACGTAGACAGTTTTGTAGCCATCCATAGATAGTCCAGAAACCCGATCATTAATAACCCATGGTTCCTGGACGAGAACAATATCCTCTCCTTTCTGTGACAGGCGGAGGAGTAAGGCCGCAGAAGCAGCGATGGAATGGATTTAGAGTAAGTAGGCTACTTTTGCGGTTGAGAGGCAGCTTATTCTGCAGACACCGGTATTCTTGGGGAAAATAGCTTTGTTGTGCAATCATCATCAGTCGTGTTTTGACAAATTGGATTTCGTCTGCTGTTATGTAGGATTCAAATGCCTTTGCACCATGCCGAGTACTGTTTATAAACCTAAATATGTAACTAATTACTCTGAGGGCTCGAGCATAGCAGGAAAAAACTTCTAGTAGGTCTATAGTTGCTACGCTGAAAGTAGAGCAACGTTTAACTTTGGCATGATTTGGTCGTGCATCCGTTTCTATCTGAAATATTGCGACCCTTTTATCTTCCAAATCGATAGGATCGAACGAACGTGGTTTCGGCCAGCTTTTCTCCGGTTGAGTCAGCCAAGGGGGCCCATGCCACCATGCGCGGTTTTGAATAAGTTCCTTTGGGGTGCACCCTCGAGTGCCGAGATTAGCAGGGTTGTCTTCAGTATTGACGTATCTCCATTGTTTGTATTTAACCACATTCATGATTTCAGTAACCCTATTCACCACAAATGGTTTTAGTGTATGGGGAGGTTTTTGTAGCCATCCAAGAACTATTGAAGAGTCCGTCCATAAAAAGAGTTTAAATGAGAAATCGACGTACCTTAACATTTGCTCAAGTAATCTTGTAAGTGTCAAAGCACCGCATAGTTCAAGCTTGGAATAGTAAGTTTCCTAATGGGTGCTACTCCTGTTTTAGCAACTAGTAAATTACAAAAGATTTCTCCACTTGCAGTGATTGTTCGCATGTAGACAGTATAGCAGTACGCTCTTTTGGAGGCGTCACAAAACCCATGTATTTGAACTTTGCCTTGGGGACCAAAGTTAACCCATCGTGGAATTTTTAATAATGAAATTTCAGGTAATTTTTTAATAAAGACCCTCCATTTCTCAAGGATATCTAAAGGAACTGCCTCGTCCCAATCAGATTTGCATTGCCAAAGATCTTGCATTAAAATTTTAGTCGTTATCACAATTGGACTTAGCCATCCGGTTGGGTCGAACAATTTAGCTATTGTAGATAGAATTTGTCTCTTGGTGTAGCAGGGAGATTCTTGAATTGGCTCTGTAGTATAAAAGAAGGAATCTGATAACGCGTTCCAACATATTCCTAACGTTTTCACCGTGCTGGATTTTTTAAATTTCAAGAAATCTTCGTCCAGAAGATCTTCCCGGGGCACAGATTTTAATAATAAATGTTGGTTTTCTGTTATTTTCTTGAAAGGGAAACAAGCTGAATCCAAAGCATTTTTTAGCTCACTCTGCTTTTGTTTAGCCTCTTCTATTAAATGTCCTCCTGATAAAATATCGTCTACGTAGATTTCTTTTTTTAAAATTATTGATGCTCTTGGAAACAGGTTTTTGCAATCATCACTTAATTGTAATAGTGTTCGTATTGCTAAGAATTGAGCACAGTTTACTCCAAACGTTACAGTTTTTAGTGGATACGCTCTTATCAGATTATTTTTCCCACTCCGAAATAAAATTTGTTGATAGGCTCGGTCTGCTTCGTGCACTAAAATCTGCCGATACATTTTCGCAATGTCTCCTGTGAACACATATTTATAATTCCTCCAACCAAGTATAACCTACTTCAAATTCACCTGTAATGGTGGACTTTGGTAGAGAACGTCGTTCAAGGAGGAACCACTTTCACTTTTTTTCGAGGCATTAAACACAACCCGAAGCTTTGTTGTTTTACTCTCCGATTTATAGACTGCATGGTGTGGAAGAAAAAATGAAAATTGTTTTTTAGCATCTGAGTCGATTAGAACAGCAGGTTCCATGTGATCTAAGTCGATGTATTCTTGTAGAACTTGTTGGTATTCTTCTCTGACCTTTTGATTTTTACATAGCGTTTTTTCGAGGCCCTAGAAAAATCTCGTTTGGAAATTCTTTTTTAAATGGCAGGCGTACTACATATTTTCCATTTGATTGCCTCGTCGTTGAGCTTTGGTAAAACTCTTCGCAATATTTATCGGCTTCTGTTAATGACGTATATTTCTCTATATCTTCCAATTCCCAAATTTTTTTTAATTGATTGTGCAGAGCCATATTTTCCGATGTAGACACCGAGGTTGTAAACAAATTTATTTTGTCCGTAGGAACCGGGCCCGATATGTACCACCCGAAATGGGATTCTCTTGCTTCAAAAGTGTTAATTAGGTTTCTTTTTACTCCTTCTAAATTAATAAGAGGCAAATAATCACTGCCAATGATCATATCAATTTTGGCTGGCTTGAAAAAATATGGATCTGCCAGTTTCAAGTTTTGAATATTCTTTATATTTTGAATTTTAAACCTTCGCGATGGTAAATACTTAAACAACTTTGGAACCACTAAAGCATTTACGCTGATTTGGAAGTTTGATATCCTAGATTTTAATGTAATGTGACACACTCCCTTAGAATTTCCGACGATAGTTCCACCAAGTCCGGCGATTTGAAATTGACGTGATTCTAAAGGCAATGACAGTTCTTGCTGAAGATGGGAGGTAATAAAGGTTTTCTCTGATCCTGCATCAAGAAGAGCTCGAATGGTAAATATTTCTTTGGAATGTTGAAGGTGAATCACTGCTGTGGGTAAAACTGTTGTGGAATCATGTTGAATAAACAAAGCTTGAATCTCATCTTGCTGGTTCGGAATTGAAGAAGTCGAATGTTTTGCTGCGAAGTTAAACCCTTGTTTAGTTGATGATGACGTATTTTCATTTTCATCCCAATTGATCTGAGATTGTGGCTTGGAAACGTTTCGAGGGGAGGTTGTTAAACTTCTTTCGATATGTAGCATTGTGTGATGTTTTTTATTGCATATATTGCACGTGTTTGTGCTAGTACAATTGAACTTAAAATGCTCCTTTGATAAGCAAGTTTATGCAAAATTTGTTCTTATATACATATTTTGTTCTTTCATTGGGTGATTTAAAATATTTACACCATTTAAGAGGATGTGCTTGGTTGCATTTATTACACATTTTAAAATTTTTTACAGCTCCAGAACGGGAAATAAACGATTGCGACCTAGGAGTATTGTTATCCTTAAGCATTGGTCTTTTGAGATCTGCCATGGTTTCCAATGTCTCAATTCTGGAGGAAAGAAATTTATTTAATTTGCTCCATGATGGCAATTCTCTATGATTTTCGAGGGTAGTTTCCCAGGCTTTTAACGTTTCTTCTGAAAGTTTCGAAGTTAAGAGATGTATTAAAAATGGGTTATGGTCTGTAATTGTGACGCCGTGAGTTTTTAAAATTGATAAACAATCATTTGCTGAATTTTGCAGTAATCTTATGGATTTTAACGTTTCAATTTGAGTTGCCTAAGCTCCAAAAATGTTCTTCATTTGATCGCTGATGAGAAGTCTTTTATTTTCAAACCTATTTTTTAAGGCTTCCCAGGCTAGTATATAATTGTCACCCACCAGATCGAAATCTTTTATAACTCTGTAAGCATCTCCTCCAAGTTTACTTCGTAAATAGTAAAGTTTTTCTGCTGGATCAACTAAAGGGTCTTTCCCTATAACGGCGTGAAACATGTCTCGAAAGACTGGCCACTTGGAGTAACCCCCCTCAAAGGTCTGAATTTCTATCGGAGGTAACTTTAAAGGTGATCCTCTATTTGCTACAAGTTGCGGTCCGGTAGACGTATTCGAAATTATCTCCAATATATCACTTTTTAAAGACCTGTACAACTGACCTGCTTCTTCGTATTTTAAGGAAATATCGTCCTTGTTGTCTTCTATAGACACTTTGTCATCTCCTATGAAATACTCTTCATAAGACTCTATAACTCTGTGCCATCTTCTTTCTAATTCTTGTAATTCTTGTACTTATCTGACGCAATATTTTTTAGGCTTTCGCAAAATGATGTGAGTTGTTGAAGATTAAATTTGCACTTTCTACGAGTCGCCATTTTTATTTTAATTCATTCCTACTCTCACGGTTATGGATAAACTTTCAATTCCCGTAAATTTATAACGTATAAATTATATTAAAAATATTTTGTTTAGATTCGCGTAGAAAATTTCTCAGTTGCATTAATATTATAATTTTCTACGCTACCTCCCTTTCCAATATGTATATAAAATTATTTATTAAAAAGCACTTACCACTTTTTGTAGAAATAACTTTATGCTTTGTTTGTCTTGTAGACTTAGTTTTACTTTGCTTATTTGGTTTATGTCCTTTTTTGTTTTATTTAACGATTTGATTTATTTAAAACTTTGTTTTATATTTTTTAACCGGCGCGTTTGATTTTCTATGTAATTAATTTTTTCACTTGTGGTCACTAATAAAGTTAAATTTCTACTGTTCTGTTTTTATTTTATTTTGATCTGTACAGGCAATTAAAATTTTAAAACACAACTTATTCTTGGTTATTGTTGTGATATTCACCGTTAATTTTCTTCACTGCTTTAAATTTAAAGAACTTGTTTTCAAGTCTTCAGCTTTTTGTAATCTACTTTTGGTGGTGGCTTTTTATTTTTGCATTCACATGCATATTAACAGTCTGTATGTGCGTATATACATATTTTTTTCTTAGTTTTATGAACACCTGCGTACTTAAATGCTCTTTCCAATAAAATGTGTTTTTAGTTTTGCTTGTGCTCGAAAATGTAATGTATTTTCTTCCTCGTAGGAATAACATGAAATGAAAAGACACCCGTTATTGTGACATACGATTTTGAGTAAAATGTTTTATTGGTTTTGAATTGTCCCCTTCTATATTTATGTATGTATGTAATTTTGAGTTTTGTTTCAAAGGCAAATGTTTTATGTGTGGAACTCAATTTTTAAAGCAGTTTTATTTCTGTTTTTTTTTTCTTTTAGGTAGTTGTACATACATATGTATATATTAGAATTTACTGTTTTATTTTAGAGACATTTTATTGTTGCATAAGAAAGCTAATTAATGGTACATACCGAACTTCTCCTTGATGTTCCTCTTGTATTACCTTCGTTCTTTGGATTTGCTGCCTCCTGATCAGCCCTTTTAGAATGTGCTCTGTTATAGAATTCACTTGATAGAATAGTTCCTTTTTTTTGTTTCAGTAATAAACTCAACTTAATGGAATACTCTTATTCTTGATTCTTAATGATCTGTTTGCTTTTAGGCTCCTGGCCTAGTATTCTTTCCAACCTCTAATTGATGCGATGCACGCATATGTGTATGAGATAATGGATTTGTAGGTAAAATACAATCTTCTCTGCAGTGAACGGAGTGTCACTAGTTCAACCCAATCCTAGTCTTTACCAGGACTTTTTCGAAGGACCAAAATGAATGAAACAACATTATAAAATAAGAAATTTCAATTGGTTGAACATCGTTCAACATTAATATAATATGGTATAATGTCATGTAATATAATATAATATAATATAATATAATATAATATAATATAATATAATATAATATAATATAATATAATATAATATAATATAATATAATATAATATAATATAATATAATATAATATAATATAATATAATATAATATAATATAATATAATATAATATAATATAATATAATATAATAATATAATACAATATAATATAATATAATATAATATAATATAATATAATATAATATAATATAATATAATATAATATAATATAATATAATATAATATAATATAATATAATATAATATAATATAATATAATATAATATAATATTAATATAATATAATTTAATATGATATAATATAATATAATATAATATAAATATAATATAATATAATATAATATAATATAATATAATATAATATAATATAATATAATATAATATAATATAATATAATATAATATAATATTAATATAATATAATATAATATAATATAATATAATATAATATAATATAATATAATATAATATAATATGATATAATATAATATAATATAATATAATATAATATAATATAATTATAATATAATATAATATAATATAATATAATATAATATAATATAAAAATATTATAATATAATTAATATAATATAACATAATATATTATTTGTTTATACATGGACGAACACAAAAACATTAGTTAAGTTTTTTGTTTTTTTTCATATATGTATGTATATTTGTTTTTTGTTCATATGACTTAGAAAATTTTTCTTTTAACTTCATTATGAAAAAAAGTTTTTTCATGTTTATCAAATTTTGTTTTTTGTTCAAAAATTTTTATATCATGTAAAAACAATTTAATTCCTGAAGATGGTACACAAAGGAGTACCGAAATATTGAAAAATAAATAAAAAAATATTTGCAATTTCTATAAAATAAAAAAGGACTCTCTAAGCTAAAAAATAAGTTAATTTATTAATAAAAAAAGAGTCAAAAAATTGTTACTTTAATTCAAAAAGATGAGCTCAAGAACGGTATACATCCAAACAAGGCAGAATTTTCAAGACAACCAATACTTTTTAATTAATCAAGAAAATCAAGATCATCAAAATTTCAATTTTCAACATAACCAAAATTTTTTGTACAATCAAGACTTGCAACATCATAAAGGCTTTCAATTTCATAGGAATTATCATCATAATCAAGATTTTCACCTACATCAAAATTTTATAAACAATCAGGATTTTTATGAACATCAAAACTTTCAATATAATCAGCATTCCTATTATCAAAATTTTCAAAACAACCAAGAATTATTAAGAAGAAACTATTTTGTAATTAAAAGAAACAACGCAACAAGACGATTAATTAACAGATTTAAGACGGTGAGGGACAAAATTATAAAACTAAAATCTACTATAACGTTTCTTATAAGATGTAGAAATTCGGGAATCATTCCAAATTTTATTAAAAATTCGACAAGAGATATTTCAAATATTTTTAAAGTAAGAAGTTCGGTTGGAATTAAAAGTAAGATTCGTACATATATAAGCGATTTAAATAACAAAATTCTGAAACTATCCATCAGAGATATTCATCAAATATTGGAGCATTTTCAAAGTGAGTTGTTGTTGATAAAAAGAAACTTAACTAAGTATTTTACGGAAGCTGAGATAGAAGATTTTTTAAAGTTTGAAGATATAATGGCAGCTTCTTTTGAGAAAAAGGTTAGGAAAATACATATTAAAAAATTTAGTTGTCTTCAAGTTTTACAAGAAAAAGAGTTAGGTATTAAATTTAACGATAATTGGTTTGTCAATAAAACCAATTTAGACATTCCGTTAGAAGTAAAATCTATTCTCTCATTAGGACCCAAGCATGCACTTCCCTATACAAAGAACGATTTTCCAGGTGTAAAAATGATAACTGAAGGAGAAGATTTTGTACAAACATTAGAAAATAAGGAGGAACAAGATGTAGCTAGAACAAAGTTATCTTTAATTATAGATAATCATTTTAACAGAATGAGATTAACCGATAGAGATAAGTTCATATTAGATAAAGTTAAAAAAACTGAGATTTTTATAAAAAGAAATAGGGACATCCTTATTGTTAAAGCAGATAAAGGTAACACAACAGTAGCTTTAACAAAACAAGACTACAATATTCGAATTAATACCATTTTAGAAGATACTAGTAAATATCAATTAGTTAATAAGGATCCAACTAGTAAATTACAGAAGATAAACAATGATTTAGTTGATGAACTTTTTAAAAAACAAATTATTACTATTCTTGAAAAAAAGAAACTTAAGACTAATATAGCTAATGCTCCTAGGTTATATGGACTTCCAAAGATCCATAAACCAGATTTTCCCTTGAGACCAATTTGTTCTTTTGTAAACTCACCTTCATATGAATTATGTAAATTTGTTACAAATATTTTGAAAAAAATAACTCAATTTTCTAAATATAATGTTAGAAATTCTTTAGAGTTCAAAAATAAGATAAAGAATCTTAAAATTGAAAATAATGAAAAATT
Organism: Cistogaster globosa; assembly: GCA_937654795.1. Taxonomy (NCBI): domain Eukaryota; kingdom Metazoa; phylum Arthropoda; class Insecta; order Diptera; family Tachinidae; genus Cistogaster; species Cistogaster globosa. Next base: position 58,620,888 of record OW569407.1, on the reverse strand, counting down.
GGTTTCTTTAGATGTTATATCTCTGTTTCCTCGCATACCAGTTGATTTAGCAATTGACACCGTTAATGAAAAATGGGATATAATTAGACAACATACCAAAATTGAAAAATGTTTATTTTTACGAATTCTAAAATTTTGTATTGAGGATAATAGATATTTTCGGTTTAACGAGAGAACATATGTTCAAAAACAAGGACTTCCGATGGGATCTCCAGCATCTCCTATTATCGCTGATATTGTTATGGAGAGACTAATGGATTCGTGTATAGAAAAGCTTATCATAAAGCCGAAAGTAATTACTAAGTACGTAGATGATTTATTTTGCATTATTTCAGAAAGTGCAATTGATGATATGTTCACAATATTTAATTCATTCAATGATGATATAAAATTTACGATGGAGAAGGAAATCGATTTCAAACTTTCTTACTTAGATACTTTATTGATAAGACAGGGAAATAAATTGTTAATGAACTGGTATCAAAAACCGACAGCATCAGGTAGAATTATTAACTATTTTTCTAAACATAACAAAAGTGTAATTATTAATACAGCTAAAAATTTGATAGATAGAGTCTTAACAATTAGTGATAAGGAATTTCACTTAAAGAATAAAGAAAAGATTAAGAAAATTCTATATGATAATAGCTTTCCTAAGGGACTTACTTATAAATTAATTAATCAATTTAGAAATAGTAATAATATTAACATAAGAAACGTTACGGAACCTAAAATTTACAAATCTTTAACTTATGTACCAGGTTTTTCCGAACGTTTAAGAAAATCTAATATCTTTGATAAGAATAAATATAATATGGCCTATAGGACAGATAACACATTGAATCGGTTATTTAGTAGGACTAAGGATAAAATTAATAAATTTGACATTTCTAATATAGTCTACAGAATACCGTGTAAAGGAAACGATCAGGAGAATTGTAGTAAAGTATATATAGGAACAACCAAGAATAAGCTTAAAACAAGAATAGCTGGACATAAGTCTGACTTAAGATATGTTAATTCACAAAGAACAGCATTATCTTCCCACTGTTCTGAATTAGGTCACTATCCAAACTTTGAAAATGCTTCAGTTATAAATATTGAAAAGAATTATAAGAGACGTTATATTTTAGAAATGCTACATATAGTTAATACACCAATGACAAAAAGAATTAATTTTAAAGCTGATACTGACAATGTTGCACATATATATAGATATTTAATACATAAAATTACATAATTATTTGTTTATACATGGACGAACACAAAAACATTAGTTAAGTTTTTTGTTTTTTTCATATATGTATGTATATTTGTTTTTTGTTGATATGACTTAAGGTACGGTCACACTTGACAAACATTTGCCCGAAATCGTCAAATATTTGCTTGCCGTAGTCTGACCACAAAATATTTATTAGGAGCAAACAACACCACAGCTGATTTCGGGCAAATAAAATTAGTTTCCAGCAAACAAAAATGCTTCTAATGTGAACATAGTGTGACCGCTCGACAGCAAATATTTGACTCATTTTTAGGCAAACAAATATTTGTTCTTACAAAATATTTGTAAGAAAAAACACAAGCAAACAACAGCTGTATCATCAATGTTGCTAAGTATATAAACTAAATAATTAAGTTTCGGGAAAAATCGCATAAAATTACAATTAATAGTAATAATGAAATACAATTTTTAAAAGAAAAGGTAAATGAAAACTTAAAGAAAACGTATATTTTTCTAGTTATATATAACTAAAGTTTTTATATAAAATTTGGTTTATTTTGACATTTTCGCCTTAGAATGGAAAACGGTTTCAAAATTTTACGTAAAAAAATTGTTCCATTCCACGTTATAGTTTTTAAAAACCCCGGTGAGATACAAACAGTTTATTTTTTATCTTCCGAAATCGGAAATACATATATTATTAAAAAAAATAGTTTTTTAAAAACTGGAGGACTTTATGTCCCAATTTAAATTTCGCCATATTCATAAAAAAATTAAAATAACTTTGAAAAATATTTTGTAACAAATTATCTTTTATAAAATTTTTGATAAATATTGGTCCCTGCATATTACATTAACATTTAAAAAAAAGTTTACTTTACAACAAAAATTTCCTGGTCGAAAATAGATAATTTATTTTCGAAACATTTATGACGCTTGCTGTAATATCTTCTATTATATATAATATATAAAATTTTGGGGATATATTACTCGAAAAAAGAGTCTAAAAAGTAACTCTTGTTCTTATTTTGAAATGTTATGTTAGACTAGACTTAAACAAAATTTTCCTTACTTCTACCTATGACAAGTAATCCTGTTAGAAGCTATAAGTTTGGAAATTATAGAGATTTGTAGTTATAAACTATTAACCCAATTATAAACAGAAACTACGTCCCCTTTTTATTGTCTGCGGAAAGTGAAAAAATATCGGGGAAAAAAGTAGGTATTATGAAAGAGAAATTATATGTAAAAAGCAAAATAGTTCCTTCAAATTTTTTGTTCCCAGAGAATTTATAGTTGGAGGAATTTTATCTCGAGAAAATGTTTTCCCGTGAGAAAGAAATTCCGTGAGAACATTAATGATTGGGCTGTGTATGTTGTTATACTTCTGAACGCAAAGCTCTGATTATAGATAAATGTATTTATGTTGTTTTAAAATTCTTATTAATGAGATTAAATAAGACCAGCCACGTGCTTTGACTTTAATGAACAATATCGATTAATTTACATTGCATAACCTAGAATTTAACACGCTTAAATTTAACTAACCTAAATTATACATTCCAATAATTAAACTTTAAATTAAATTTACAAATCTTTTAAACTGCATAAAGAGCCAAAAAAAAGTCGGCTGTATGCAGAACAAAAACAAGTATCACTCGATGCGTGGGAACAAAACTAAGAATCCATACCCTAGTCCACAACACTCTTAACATTGCTTAATAACTTTAGTGATAATCCATTTTAAACACCTAAATTACTCTTCCAAAAATTTCGATTTGCAATAAAAAGAGATGTGTTCCATAAGTCTTAGGACTTGTTTTACATCTGAATGTGAACTGAATTTTTCATTAATACATATAAATGCGTTTAATTGTAAGTAATTACGCAACAGTTTTTAAAAACCCCGGTGAGATTCAAGTGTTTTTCTTCTATCTTCCGAAATTGGAAATTTTCCCAATTAAAATGATGTATATATACTGCCATATTCATAAAAAACATTGCAAATTTGCCATAAAATACATTTTAAAACTATTTTAGTATTTAATGTACACGGCAGTTACAGTTTGATTATGCGTCAAATTGTCTATTTATTTAAGCGACTTAAACAATATTATTTGTCTACACTTATATAAAATAAACAAATCAACAGCTGTAGATTGAAAATTATATTAAATTAAATAAAAATTTGTAGAAATTTTAGCTAAAAAGATGTTATGAATGCATAATACAAATTTTTATTTAGAAGTGAAATCTAATTCCTATCTAGGTTTTTCCTTTTATTGTTCTCTTCCCTGAGAACAACTATTAGTGCTTCTTTATAGCATAAAAGATGAAAAATTTCACATTTTTGCATGGCTTTGTTTACTTGTGACTTTCATACGTGGGAGTTATTCATTATAAATTTTCTTCTAATATTGCCATTATGTACAATAATTATTTTGATTGTAATCTGTATACATTATACATGTTTGTATATAAATATAATGCCAGCCTCCATTACTTGAATAGTTTTTATAGTTTATTACCATCAGCGGTGGATATTTTCTTTTATATAAAATCTGGAAATTTACTTTTTGTGTATAGTATAAGAAAAAAATTAAAGCTTAATTTGGTACTTTAAAAAGGAAGCGCATAAAGTTTGCCTAGATAGGATAGATTTTCCTTCATTTGTTTATTTTTGTTTCGATTTCAAATAATTATTGTTTGTTTGTTTTCAACTTATATTGTACTGCACATAAAAACTTAATAGGAGTAATCATTTCTTACCATTTGTTATTAGTTTTTTTACAATTCAATAATATTTTAAATATTTTCTTTGCAATTATTTCGTAATAATGCTGAAGAAATGAAATGCCAATGAAGACATCCCATCTGTAATAGTTTCAAGGCAAATAAATTTATGTTTTTTTTACAGTTTGATCACATATATTTTTAAGGCAAATATATATTTAAGTGTGACCGCACATCAAACATGTTTGCCCATATTTTATTTGTCATTATTTTTTAACTGTTTGAACAAACAAAAATAGGCAAATAAATGTGCGTAGTGTGACCACAAAACAAATTTTGTATTGTTTTCAAAAAATTTAGGGCAAACAAGAAAAAACAAATTTTAGGCAAATGTTTGCCAAATGTGACCGTACCTTTAGAAAATTTTTCTTTTAACTTCATTATGAAAAAAAGTTTTTTCATGTTTTCAAATTTTGTTTTTTGTTCAAAAATTTTTTATATATATGTAAAAACAATTTAATTCCTGAAGATGGTACACAAAGGAGTACCGAAATATTGAAAAATAAATAAAAAAATAAAAAAATATTTGCAATTTCTATAAAATAAAAAAGGACTCTCTAAGCTAAAAATAAGTTAATTTGTTTCAGTATATGAATAAAACTCAAGGTACAAACACTCTATTTTACTGGCGCACCCGGTAGGATCTGCGAAAGATATCCTAAAAACGAACCTTAACGTTTAATAGTTTAATAAGAAAAAAAACTACAAGATATAAGATGCATTAACAATCAAAAGAAAATTAATACTTTTAACTTTGTTATAAAATTGTCGTTGAACAAATAGAATAAAAACTCTGTGACAGTGACTGTTTAAAATAAAAGAAAAACTCTGTGGCACTGTTTATTAATCTTGCAATCTTACAACGCAAAAACAAAAAATATATAATAAAATAAATCAATGAAAATATTACAAAGTGTTTCAAATACTTCTAAATAACTTTTCATCAGCCTACGGATAAAGTAATCCTTAATTAAAGGCAACTATCAATTAACAACAGAAAAGAAAGTGGTGCTAATAGTGATACCGATAACAACAGTGTAAACAACAGTATGGATCAACAGAAGAGCTTTATCATCCAAAACTTAAAATTAGTCCATCCTTTTAATGAGGAAAAGGATAAATTGTGGCTCTACATTAATAGCATAGAAAGTATATTACCCAACATTGTGGTTCTGCCTAGAGGTGACAGGGTCTTATTCTTCAATTGCATATTGAGAACATTAGACGGAGATGCCCTAAATTTAATTAGAAGAGAACAACTAGAGGACTGGAGCGCATTGAAGCGACTACTGGTACAAGAGTACGGTGAGCAACAACAAATTCCGACACTGATTTTAACATTAAGTAATATTATATTTAAGGGTAATCTAAGAAAATTGTGTGATGAAATTAACATAAGCTTGGTAGAATACACGACATAATTAGATTAAGTGATGAAAGTAATAAAAAAAAAATATTTTATAAGAATGAAGCTAACTCCCAAGCCCTAATAATACTAAAAAAAGAACTACCCAATCATTTAACCGCACTTGTTAATGCGAATTTAGCAGCAGGTTTTAAGTCAGCAGTAGATATTCTCAGACGAAATAATGAACTAGATAACGGATACTTTGAACGAAGAATGACAAAAGTACTCAGAACCGATCACTCCCGTCATTATCCCCAAGTAGTGAACAATGAATATAGAAACATATACACCCCAAATCGAAGTACTAACACTTTCAATCACCCAAGTTTTAGGAATAACCGTAATGAAAACTTCCAGAATAATTACAGAAATATGTATAGAAATAATGGACAAAATATTAACACACACAATAACAATAATAGCCCAAACAATAATGACTTTTACATTAATAATAGATTTCCCAATAGTTCATGTCCTTACAAACACCAAAGGATAAATGACTCAATTCAATCTCGCATTAGACGTTTTGGCCCTGCCGAGCCCATGAAGTTTCACTTAGCGACCTCAAACCCCTTCCCATCATCTCAATAACAATACAGGGTAGAGCTTATGAATTCTTAATTGACATGGGATCCTCAATTAGTCTTCTTCGTCCAGACGCTTTGTCAGTTTCCCCAAATAAAGTACATCCCGTTTGTATTAGAACAGCTACTGGGAACATAGTTCTCAATGAGACCTTAGAAATCTTTAGCCCCATAACAAGAGTTAGATTAGTGTTTTATGCGTATAAGTTTGATAATTTAAGTAAATTAAGGGCACAACTAAATATTCCAGGGGAATTTGTTGTCCTAAATGATATTAAATATTTTTTTTGAACGAAAATCAAGAAGGAAAGGGGGAAGTAAAAAACTTTTCAGTTAATAAAAATACTTATTTTGATTCGGGGATCAGTCAACTCGAGTATAAGCAAATTCGAGGTAATAAAATTAAAACCCCGCATAATAGTCACCCAAATATTAAATATCTTTTTTTGAACGAAAATCAAGAAGAAAAAGAAGGAATAAAAAGCCTTCCACCTAATAAAAATATTACCACTGATTCACATATCGATCAGCTTGAGTATAAAAAAATTCAAGGTAGTAAAATTGATACCCCGCATAAAGGCCATCCAAAATCCTTGAATTGTATAGATTACGAATGTAAAAAATTGTTTAAATTGGAACACCTCAGTAGAGAGGAATTCATAAGCTTAAAAGTGTTGTTATAGAAATATGGTAGCATTTTTTATAGGGAGGGAGATAAATTAACCTTTACTAATGTTGTTAAACATAAAATCAACACTATCCACGAAGATCCAATATATTGCACAACGTATCGTTACTCTCAAGTTCATAGGGAGAAGGTTAAGAGGCAAACTCAAGAAATGCTGGACCAGAATATTATATGCTACAGCCAGTCACCTTATAATGCACCAATCTGGGTTGTACCAAAGAAACTCGATTCGACTGGTAAACATAAATGGCGCATCGTTGTCGATTACCGCAAATTGAACGATATAACGATTAGTGATAAATTGGGTAGGTGTTTATATTTTACTACCCTCGATCTTACAAAAGGGTTTCATCAGATCGAAATGGAACCTTCCGATCGAAAAAAGACAGCATTCTCTACACAGAATGGTCATTACGAGTTTTTGAGGATGCCGTTTGGTCTCAAAAATACGGCCTCAACCTTTCAACGTTTAATGAACATAATTCTGGGAGACAATATAGGAAAAGAATGCTTGGTCTATCTGGACGATGCAATAATCTTTAGTACTTCTCTCCAAGAGCATATCAACTCAATAGAGAAGGTGTTCAGTAGGCTTTCGGTTTGAAACCAACTTTTTGGGACACATTATCATACCTGATGGTATAAAGCCAAACCCTGACAAAGTTAAAGCCATCTTGGAATATCCAATTCCTAAAACTGAAAAAGAAATTAAGCGATTTTTGAGATTGGCCGGATTTTATAGGAAATTGATCCAGAATTTTTTCAAAATAAAAAAACCATTGACACATTGCCTTAAAAAAGGAAATAAAATTTATTCATCGGATAAGGAATATATTAATGCAGTCGATACTATTAAACTCTTAATCGTTAATGAACCAATATTGACCTTCCCAGACTATAAGAAGCAATTCACGCTGACAACGGATGCTTCTAATTCTGCCCTTGGTGCCGTCTTTAGTCAGAGCGGACACCCAATTTGTTTTGCCAGCCGCACTCTATATGAGCACGAATTAAATTATTCTGCTACTGAGAAAGAGTTACTAGCCATTGTGTGGGCAACAAAGTACTTCCGCCTCTATTTGTACGGCAGAAGATTCATGATCAATAGCGATCATAAACCATTACAGTGGTTGCAAACCTTAAGAAGCCAAGCCAAAAGCTTCAAAGGTGGAAAATAAAATTGAATGAATTCGTTTTTGAAACCAAACATATCCCCGGAAAGAAAAATTACGTTGCGCATGCACTATCCCGTGCAAGAAAAGAGAATTATAATTTCAATGAAGAAATTGAAGAGAACGGTGAGTCAGCTGATGAGGCTGATAGAGTGGAAGATATTTCATCTGTAGCCGCAACAATTCTCTCCGCTGATGAAGATAATTCCTCGTACATACCAATAACTGAAAACCCCTAAAATATATTTAAGAATCAGATTAAACTTGTTAGAGGGAATCAAAATAGAATCTTCACAAAGAAGATATTTTCCAATCACGTCACAACGGTTGTTTATAAAGATCTGGACACCGAAACAATTAAAGACATAATTAAAACATATTTACTTAATAAAAAAATAACCCTTTATATGCCGGACGACGCACGGTGGTTCAGAATTAATTTTCATTGGCCAAAACCTATATTTTTTGTTGACACAGATTCTTAAAATTTTTATGTCCTCAGAAAGAAAACAGATCAAAACTAAGGTAGCCGAAAAATTGGGTCAAAATACTCGCAGTAGTGGGCGTGGCATGCTGCTAAAGGCAAAGAATTTATGTTAATTTAAAAATAAAATAAAAATTGTAATATTTGATCTCATATTAATTGCGATTTCTTAAAAACTGTTATCGATATTGAGCTGCGGTTTTTTTTGTTATGTTGGGTGAACTGTTGTTTTTAAGAAATGGTATATGCGCACCCTGTATAATTTGTAAATAGGGTGTTATGTTTAAAATTGGAAACCTCCATATATTCGCAAAGTTTGAAGTTTAGTAGTATATAACTTCTAAAGGACAAAAAAGGACAAAAAACCAAAACCACCCAAAGAAAGGCAAAAGTGTTCTCTTTAAGCCTATATATACTTTTGCACCCGCCCGGATCCGTCCGTAGAACAATTTTTCTATTTTAATGAAAATACTCAGCATTTTTACAAACAAATTTCTATCAAAACTGCTAGTAAATTTATTTTAGAAGTCATTCACTGCCAAAAGTACAAATTGCAGATAGAAAAACGTAAGGGGAAAGAGAGGAATCTAACTAAAAAGTTAATTTTATTCGAAAATTGAGAGTTTTAGTACACAAAATAATTTTTGGTAAAATTTCCTTAAAATCCAGTATAAGTTGTATATGACAAATTTTCCCATAGAAAACTTGTATAAACCGAATCAACTTAGGTAGTTAAACTTAGTTTTTTGTGTTTAGGTAATCAACTTTAGGTTTAACACTTTTATATGTAGTATAAATCACAATAATTTAGAAATAAATTTTATTTCGGTACAAGTATTCGATTTAAAAAGGCAAATTTATTGTACGTTTTCCAAATCAGCTTAGGTAGTTGAACTTGGTTTTTGTCTTAAAAAATTCCATACAAAAGAAAAATACCTGAGCTAGCCTAGGTAATAACAGCTCTAATATTTTTTTGTGTGTACGTAATCTACTTTAAGTTTGACATTTCTTTATTGAGTATATAAGGACAAAAATTTGGAAATAAATTTTACTGTCAGACAAAAATTCGATTTGAAAGGGTTGATAAATTTTTGGAAGTTATTTTTATAGAACTTCAACAAATACATTATTTTCAGCTTAATTAAAATATGGAAACTTTCAGCTATAATGAATTGACCGAAGAATATTTTAAAAACAAAAACAAAAACAAAGAAGATGTTCTAAACCATATTGAAAGAAAATTGAACATAAATGCTATCAGCAGTGAAACGCAATTGGAAATAAAAAACAAAGTATCTGATTTTGTAAAAATATTGCAAAAACGCTACAAGGAAGTTCACTATAGTAAAAGTAAATTTTACAAGCGCTTTGAAAATTGGTTACAAGGTGAACTTAGTATCCAGGTGATTTCAGAAACCACAAATAAGAAGAGTGGTGGAAGACCAGAAAAATCGCTAGATAACTGTAGCCATAGATCTAAGAGACGAAAACTTAAGAATATAAATGAAGAAATCGGATGTGAAAACATTAAAGATGGTTTTCTTTAGAAGCTGCGATCACAAAAACAATTAACGAAAGTGGATATCATTGAAAAAGTCATTTCTGATAGTCCGGTGTTATTTTATTTACCCAGAATCTATTTATAACTATAAATAAATATGTATATAATTAAAGAAAAATTAAATTACACTGTTTTGTTTTAAGATTGACCAAAAACTAGGAAATATGTAAGTATTGTTAGGCATAAAGTTGAAATTTGGACAATCCTAATGAAAATACGGAAAATACCTCAGTGAAAATAGGGGCCACCCTAAGGATAGCAAAATATTGTATTGTCATCCAAGATTGACCCGTGGACCAAATTTGAGCCACATTGTTTAAGGAAAAGTGGGTCAAAAATCAGTTGGCACATTTGAAACGGAATTTCAAACAAGAATTAGGAAAAGCAAATCGAAAGTTCAATTTTAGGCTTGAATTTCTCAGCAACCGCTGAACCGATTTTAATAAGGCCCAAACTCGGTAAAAGCTTAAGTTGTTGTCTATTGACTAAAAAAAGAACTACTTAAAAATCTTTATTAGTTAAAAAGTTACAGAGTTTTGGCCAATGAAAAACGTTTCTGAACCACTGTGCGACGGCGATTTCATCAAATTTCAGAGAGTTTATGTTCAAAACATTTCGCATGACAAAAACAGGATTCTGAGATCGACCAAACTTCTGGAGAATTTGACAAATTACCCTGATTTTAAGACAAAAATTTTAGAAATTCATTTGAACGGATTAGAAAATATTACTTTCCGAACTATGTTAAGGAAATATCTCGTATTATAAACGAGTGTGAACTTTGTAATCGTTGTAAGGCGGACCACATAGACTATAAATTGCCATTTAAAATCACACCTCCTGTTTACGAAACAAGAGAAAAATACGTGACAGAGTTTTGGCAATGGAATAAAGAATACTATCTAACTTGTATAGATTTGTTTTCAAAATTCGCCATAGCTGAATCAGTAAAGTCATTAAACTGGATCGAAACCAAAAGAGCTCTTTTGAGGATATTTAACACAATGTGTCCTCCAAGGGTATTGAAGATAGACCAGGATCAGGGAATGAATAATATTAACATAAAAAAATGGTGTGAAGAGTTGAATATAAAATTGGAGGTGACTACAGAAAAAACAGTATTTCTGATATTGAACGATTACATAAAACACTTAATAAAAAGCTTAGAATTATTAATACTTCAAATGACAAAGAATTGATTTGCATGCAAATAGAGCAAACAATCTTTACATATAATCATATCATAGTTCATTCTACTACAGGAAAGACGCCGTATAATATATTTTTTAACAACCTCCAACCTCAAACAAATCTACAAGAGGTTAAAGAAAACAGAATAAACAGTACAAATATGACTAGGGTAGAGAAAGCAATAGATGTTATGTACTTAAACGCTGAAAATTCAAGAAAACGATTGAAACCCCTTTCAAGAGAGTCGAGGTCGTAGAGGCCGCAGACGATAATGAGCATTATGTTGTTAAGTGCAAGGATAGGCACGTTAGAAAATATAAATCACAGTTTAAAAGGAAGAAGGATCATGGTCGAAACCAACAAGAATCAATTTTTTCAGATACATTAAAATCTAACAAACCTAAACTTTGGAAGCTCTCTACCATTCTCTTGTTGCTGCTTTTCTCAGAGAATATAGGAGTCGTTGGCCAGACGATCGAAATAAACAGCGTAGAAAATAATTATGGCTTCGCAGTTGTTGAGTAGGGTCCCTTAGATTACCCAATAAATTACAAATATCATATCTTGACTGTTAACAAAACTTATCTTGACCTGACCTATAATACCCTTATCGAACAGTATAACTCAAAAAAATATTACCAAACGAACAAAGTTGGAAAATACCTTACACTATCGTTTAAAGAGAAACAATTATTTTCGGTTAGACATAGACGCGGATTGGCAAATGTGGTGGGCGACGGGACTCTAAACGAGGACGATAAAAAAGAGTTGGAGAGCAAGTTTGATGACTTAAAAGCGAACATAATAACAACAAACGAATTCAACGAACTGTTGCGAGAGGTGGAGTCAGACGTGTCAAGATTACAGAACAAGATCACGAAAGGGATCTGCACAGACAAATTTTTAGACAATGTAAAAAAATATCTTGAACATATCGAATATATTCAATTAGCAATGCAGTTGGCTAGACTGGGCATTATAAACCCACAACTAATCGCTTTGCAAGCCATGACGAATTTAACTGTGTTGCAGTTCGAGAAAATAAAAACTTCAATTTGGTTAGAGGGAACTTTAATTTATTTCATTCTTTCCATTCCTATTGAATTCGATAAATATAATAGAATAAAAGTAATCCCAATGCCAGACGAAAACAATGATGAGTTAGTACTTGACGAAAAAGTAGATTATGTAGCCAATCATAACGTAGTCTACCAATTGCTGGATAATAAGGTAATAACAATAGGAGATAAATGTATCAAAAATTTAATAAATAATAATAAAACTAATTGTCAATATAAAGAATATAAAGAATCAAATTTTTTGTATTTCATTGAACCAAATAATATAGTTACAAAGAAACTAAACGAAACGGAAATAAACTAAAATTGTAATGATTTGAATATTAAAATAAAAGGAAATAACATCATAAGATTAAATAATTGTAAAGTAAAAATTGGTAATTTTGAAGTCAGTGTGAAACAAAAAATTGAAGATCAAAACATACTACCTACTGTAAAAGACCTTGAAAATTTGGTAAAAGAAAATATATCGTTGCCAAAACTAAAAAAACATATAGACATAATAAATAGTAAAACGAAAAACTATTCTATAAGTTTATTAACTTTTATTTTAATAATATTACTATTAACTGTAAGCTTATGCATTAGATTAAAGAAGAATATTTTTATAAAAAACCGAACTAACGAAGAAAAAGTCAATGAGGACATCGACTTATCTAAGGTGGAGAGGAGTGACATATGCATACCGTAATTCATGAATTTCATGAATTGTAATATGAATATGACATGAACATTTATTTTATTTTCTTTGTTGTTGCATTCCTATTTTTCTTAAGTCAAAAAATTAAAAGAAATTAAACATAGCATATTTCAAGAGAACATTTATAACATAAATTATTCTTAAAAGAGAAAACATCATTTTTGTTTGACGTGATGTAAAATCACCATATTTTGTGAGAACCATTATGATGTTAATTATATATAATATGTTTTTAATAAATAAAAGTTTCAGTATATGAATAAAACTCAAGGTACAAACACTCTATTTTACTGGCGCACCCGGTAGGATCTGCGAAAGAGATCCTAAAAACGAACCTTAACGTTTAATAGTTTAATAAGAAAAAAAACTACAAGATATAAGATGCATTAACAATCAAAAGAAAATTAATACTTTTAGCTTTGTTATAAAATTGTCGTTGAACAAATAGAATAAAAACTCTGTGACAGTGGCTGTTTAAAATAAAAGAAAAACTCTGTGGCACTGTTTATTAATCTTGCAATCTTACAACGCAAAAACAAAAAATATATAATAAAATAAATCAATGAAAATATTACAAAGTGTTCCAAATACTTCTAAATAACTTTTCATCAGCCTACGGATAAAGTAATCCTTAATTAAAGGCAACTATCAATTAACAACAGAAAAGAAAGTGGTGCTAATAGTGATACCGATAACAACAGTGTAAACAACAGTATGGATCAACAGAAGAGCTTTATCATCCAAAACTTAAAATTAGTCCATCCTTTTAATGAGGAAAAGGATAAATTGTGGCTCTACATTAATAGCATAGAAAGTATATTACCCAACATTGTGGTTCTGCCTAGAGGTGACAGGGTCTTATTCTTCAATTGCATATTGAGAACATTAGACGGAGATGCCCTAAATTTAATTAGAAGAGAACAACTAGAGGACTGGAGCGCATTGAAGCGACTACTGGTACAAGAGTACGGTGAGCAACAACAAATTCCGACACTGATTTTAACATTAAGTAATATTATATATAAGGGTAATCTAAGAAAATTGTGTGATGAAATTAACATAAGCTTGGTAGAATACACGACATAATTAGATTAAGTGATGAAAGTAATAAAAAAAAAATATTTTATAAGAATGAAGCTAACTCCCAAGCCCTAATAATACTAAAAAAAGAACTACCCAATCATTTAACCGTACTTGTTAACGCGAATTTAGCAGCAGGTTTTAAGTCAGCAGTAGATATTCTCAGACGAAATAATGAACTAGATAACGGATACTTTGAACGAAGAATGACAAAAGTACTCAGAACCGATCACTCCCGTCATTATCCCCAAGTAGTGAACAATGAATATAGAAACATATACACCCCAAATCGAAGTACTAACACTTTCAATCACCCAAGTTTTAGGAATAACCGTAATGAAAACTTCCAGAATAATTACAGAAATATGTATAGAAATAATGGACAAAATATTAACACACACAATAACAATAATAGCCCAAACAATAATGACTTTTACATTAATAATAGATTTCCCAATAGTTCATGTCCTTACAAACACCAAAGGATAAATGACTCAATTCAATCTCGCATTAGACGTTTTGGCCCTGCCGAGCCCATGAAGTTTCACTTAGCGACCTCAAACCCCTTTCCATCATCTCAATATGAATTCTTGATTGACATGGGATCCTCAATTAGTCTTCTTCGTCCAGACGCTTTGTCAGTTTCCCCAAATAAAGTACATCCCGTTTGTATTAGAACAGCTACTGGGAACATAGTTCTCAATGAGACCTTAGAAATCTTTAGCCCCATAACAAGAGTTAGATTAGTGTTTTATGCGTATAAGTTTGATAATTTAAGTAAATTAAGGGCACAACTAAATATTCCAGGGAAATTTGTTGTCCTAAATGATATTAAATATTTTTTTTGAACGAAAATCAAGAAGGAAAGGGGGAAGTAAAAAACTTTTCAGTTAATAAAAATACTTATTTTGATTCGGGGATCAGTCAACTCGAGTATAAGCAAATTCGAGGTAATAAAATTAAAACCCCGCATAATAGTCACCCAAATATTAAATATCTTTTTTTGAACGAAAATCAAGAAGAAAAAGAAGGAATAAAAAGCCTTCCACCTAATAAAAATATTACCACTGATTCACATATCGATCAGCTTGAGTATAAACAAATTCAAGGTAGTAAAATTGATACCCCGCATAAAGGCCATCCAAAATCCTTGAATTGTATAGATTACGAATGTAAAAAATTGTTTAAATTGGAACACCTCAGTAGAGAGGAATTCATAAGCTTAAAAGTGTTGTTATAGAAATATGGTAGCATTTTTTATAGGGAGGGAGATAAATTAACCTTTACTAATGTTGTTAAACATAAAATCAACACTATCCACGAAGATCCAATATATTGCACAACGTATCGTTACTCTCAAGTTCATAGGGAGAAGGTTAAGAGGCAAACTCAAGAAATGCTGGACCAGAATATTATATGCTACAGCCAGTCACCTTATAATGCACCAATCTGGGTTGTACCAAAGAAACTCGATTCGACTGGTAAACATAAATGGCGCATCGTTGTCGATTACCGCAAATTGAACGATATAACGATTAGTGATAAATTGGGTAGGTGTTTATATTTTACTACCCTCGATCTTACAAAAGGGTTTCATCAGATCGAAATGGAACCTTCCGATCGAAAAAAGACAGCATTCTCTACACAGAATGGTCATTACGAGTTTTTGAGGATGCCGTTTGGTCTCAAAAATACGGCCTCAACCTTTCAACGTTTAATGAACATAATTCTGGGAGACAATATAGGAAAATAATGCTTGGTCTATCTGGACGATGCAATAATCTTTAGTACTTCTCTCCAAGAGCATATCAACTCAATAGAGAGGGTGTTCAGTAGGCTTTCGGTTTGAAACCAACTTTTTGGGACACATTATCATACCTGATGGTATAAAGCCAAACCCTGACAAAGTTAAAGCCATCTTGGAATATCCAATTCCTAAAACTGAAAAAGAAATTAAGCGATTTTTGAGATTGGCCGGATTTTATAGGAAATTGATCCAGAATTTTTTCAAAATAAAAAAACCATTGACACATTGCCTTAAAAAAGGAAATAAAATTTATTCATCGGATAAGGAATATATTAATGCAGTCGATACTATTAAACTCTTAATCGTTAATGAACCAATATTGACCTTCCCAGACTATAAGAAGCAATTCACGCTGACAACGGATGCTTCTAATTCTGCCCTTGGTGCCGTCTTTAGTCAGAGCGGACACCCAATTTGTTTTGCCAGCCGCACTCTATATGAGCACAAATTAAATTATTCTGCTACTGAGAAAGAGTTACTAGCCATTGTGTGGGCAACAAAGTACTTCCGCCTCTATTTGTACGGCAGAAGATTCATGATCAATAGCGATCATAAACCATTACAGTGGTTGCAAACCTTAAGAAGCCAAGCCAAAAGCTTCAAAGGTGGAAAATAAAATTGAATGAATTCGTTTTTGAAACCAAACATATCCCCGGAAAGGAAAATTACGTTGCGCATGCACTATCCCGTGCAAGAAAAGAGAATTATAATTTCAATGAAGAAATTGAAGAGAACGGTGAGTCAGCCGATGAGGCTGATAGAGTGGAAGATATTTCATCTGTAGCCGCAACAATTCACTCCGCTGATGAAGATAATTCCTCGTACATACCAATAACTGAAAACCCCTAAAATATATTTAAGAATCAGATTAAACTTGTTAGAGGGAATCAAAATAGAATCTTCACAAAGAAGATATTTTCCAATCACGTCACAACGGTTGTTTATAAAGATCTGGACACCGAAACAATTAAAGACATAATTAAAACATATTTACTTAATAAAAAAATAACCCTTTATATGCCGGACGACGCACGGTGGTTCAGAATTAATTTTCATTGGCCAAAACCTATATTTTTTGTTGACACAGATTCTTAAAATTTTTATGTCCTCAGAAAGAAAACAGATCAAAACTAAGGTAGCCGAAAAATTGGGTCAAAATACTCGCAGTAGTGGGCGTGGCATGCTGCTAAAGGCAAAGAATTTATGTTAATTTAAAAATAAAATAAAAATTGTAATATTTGATCTCATATTAATTGCGATTTCTTAAAAACTGTTATCGATATTGAGCTGCGGTTTTTTTTGTTATGTTGGGTGAACTGTTGTTTTTAAGAAATGGTATATGCGCACCCTGTATAATTTGTAAATAGGGTGTTATGTTTAAAATTGGAAACCTCCATATATTCGCAAAGTTTGAAGTTTAGTAGTATATAACTTCTAAAGGACAAAAAAGGACAAAAAACCAAAACCACCCAAAGAAAGGCAAAAGTGTTCTCTTTAAGCCTATATATACTTTTGCACCCGCCCGGATCCGTCCGTAGAACAATTTTTCTATATTAATGAAAATACTCAGCATTTTTACAAACAAATTTCTATCAAAACTGCTAGTAAATTTATTTTAGAAGTCATTCACTGCCAAAAGTACAAATTGCAGATAGCAAAACGTAAGGGGAAAAAGAGGAATCTAACTAAAAAGTTAATTTTATTCGAAAATTGAGAGTTTTAGTACACAAAATAATTTTTGGTAAAATTTCCTTAAAATCCAGTATAAGTTGTATATGACAAATTTTCCCATAGAAAACTTGTATAAACCGAATCAACTTAGGTAGTTAAACTTAGTTTTTTGTGTTTAGGTAATCAACTTTAGGTTTAACACTTTTATATGTAGTATAAATCACAATAATTTAGAAATAAATTTTATTTCGGTACAAGCATTCGATTTAAAAAGGCAAATTTATTGTACGTTTTCCAAATCAGCTTAGGTAGTTGAACTTGGTTTTTGTCTTAAAAAATTCCATACAAAAGAAAAATACCTGAGCTAGCCTAGGTAATAATAGCTCTAATATTTTTTTGTGTGTACGTAATCTACTTTAAGTTTGACATTTCTTTATTGAGTATATAAGGACAAAAATTTGGAAATAAATTTTACTGTCAGACAAAAATTCGATTTGAAAGGGTTGATAAATTTTTGGAAGTTATTTTTATAGAACTTCAACAAATACATTATTTTCAGCTTAATTAAAATATGGAAACTTTCAGCTATAATGAATTGACCGAAGAATATTTTAAAAACAAAAACAAAGAAGATGTTCTAAACCATATTGAAAGAAAATTGAACATAAATGCTATCAGCAGTGAAACGCAATTGGAAATAAAAAACAAAGTATCTGATTTCGTAAAAATATTGCAAAAACGCTACAAGGAAGTTCACTATAGTAAAAGTAAATTTTACAAGCGCTTTGAAAATTGGTTACAAGGTGAACTTAGTATCCAGGTGATTTCAGAAACCACAAATAAGAAGAGTGGTGGAAGACCAGAAAAATCGCTAGATAACTGTAGCCATAGATCTAAGAGACGAAAACTTAAGAATATAAATGAAGAAATCGGATGTGAAAACATTAAAGATGGTTTTCTTTAGAAGCTGCGATCACAAAAACAATTAACGAAAGTGGATATCATTGAAAAAGTCATTTCTGCTAGTCCGGTGTTATTTTATTTACCAAGAATCTATTTATAACTATAAATAAATATGTATATAATTAAAGAAAAATTAAATTACACTGTTTTGTTTTAAGATTGACCAAAAACTAGGAAATATGTAAGTATTGTTAGGCATAAAGTTGAAATTTGGACAATCCTAATGAAAATACGGAAAATACCTCAGTGAAAATAGGGGCCACCCTAAGGATAGCAAAATATTGTATTGTCATCCAAGATTGACCCGTGGACCAAATTTGAGCCACATTGTTTAAGGAAAAGTGGGTCAAAAATCAGTTGGCACATTTGAAACGGAATTTCAAACAAGAATTAGGAAAAGCAAATCGAAAGTTCAATTTTAGGCTTGAATTTCTCAGCAACCGCTGAACCGATTTTAATAAGGCCCAAACTCAGTAAAAGCTTAAGTTGTTGTCTATTGACTAAAAAAAGAACTACTCAAAAATCTTTATTAGTTAAAAAGTTACAGAGTTTTGGCCAATGAAAAACGTTTCTGAACCACTGTGCGACGGCGATTTCATCAAATTTCAGAGAGTTTATGTTCAAAACATTTCGCATGGCAAAAACAGGATTCTGAGATCGACCAAACTTCTGGAGAATTTGACAAATTACCCTGATTTTAAGACAAAAATTTTAGAAATTCATTTGAACGGATTAGAAAATATTACTTTCCGAACTATGTTAAGGAAATATCTCGTATTATAAACGAGTGTGAACTTTGTAATCGTTGTAAGGCGGACCACATAGACTATAAATTGCCATTTAAAATCACACCTCCTGTTTACGAAACAAGAGAAAAATACGTGACAGAGTTTTGGCAATGGAATAAAGAATACTATCTAACTTGTATAGATTTGTTTTCAAAATTCGCCATAGCTGAATCAGTAAAGTCATTAAACTGGATCGAAACCAAAAGAGCTCTTTTGAGGATATTTAACACAATGTGTCCTCCAAGGGTATTGAAGATAGACCAGGATCAGGGAATGAATAATATTAACATAAAAAAATGGTGTGAAGAGTTGAATATAAAATTGGAGGTGACTACAGAAAAAACAGTATTTCTGATATTGAACGATTACATAAAACACTTAATGAAAAGCTTAGAATTATTAATACTTCAAATGACAAAGAATTGATTTGCATGCAAATAGAGCAAACAATCTTTACATATAATCATATCATAGTTCATTCTACTACAGGAAAGACGCCGTATAATATATTTTTTAACAACCTCCAACCTCAAACAAATCTACAAGAGGTTAAAGAAAACAGAATAAACAGTACAAATATGACTAGGGTAGAGAAAGCAATAGATGTTATGTACTTAAACGCTGAAAATTCAAGAAAACGATTGAAACCCCTTTCAAGAGAGTCGAGGTCGTAGAGGCCGCAGACGATAATGAGCATTATGTTGTTAAGTGCAAGGATAGGCACGTTAGAAAATATAAATCACAGTTTAAAAGGAAGAAGGATCATGGTCGAAACCAACAAGAATCAATTTTTTCATACATTAAAATCTAACAAACCTAAACTTTGGAAGCTCTCTACCATTCTCTTGTTGCTGCTTTTCTCAGAGAATATAGGAGTCGTTGGCCAGACGATCGAAATAAACAGCGTAGAAAATAATTATGGCTTCGCAGTTGTTGAGCAGGGTCCCTTAGATTACCCAATAAATTACAAATATCATATCTTGACTGTTAACAAAACTTATCTTGACCTGACCTATAATACCCTTATCGAACAGTATAACTCAAAAAAATATTACCAAACGAACAAAGTTGGAAAATACCTTACACTATCGTTTAAAGAGAAACAATTATTTTCGGTTAGACATAGACGCGGATTGGCAAATGTGGTGGGCGACGGTTAAAATTTCTTTTTGGGACTCTAAACGAGGACGATAAAAAAGAGTTGGAGAGCAAGTTTGATGACTTAAAAGCGAACATAATAACAACAAACGAATTCAACGAACTGTTGCGAGAGGTGGAGTCAGACGTGTCAAGATTACAGAACAAGATCACGAAAGGGATCTGCACAGACAAATTTTTAGACAATGTAAAAAAATATCTTGAACATATCGAATATATTCAATTAGCAATGCAGTTGGCTAGACTGGGCATTATAAACCCACAACTAATCGCTTTGCAAGCCATGACGAATTTAACTGTGTTGCAGTTCGAGAAAATAAAAACTTCAATTTGGTTAGAGGGAACTTTAATTTATTTCATTCTTTCCATTCCTATTGAATTCGATAAATATAATAGAATAAAAGTAATCCCAATGCCAGACGAAAACAATGATGAGTTAGTACTTGACGAAAAAGTAGATTATGTAGCCAATCATAACGTAGTCTACCAATTGCTGGATAATAAGGTAATAACAATAGGAGATAAATGTATCAAAAATTTAATAAATAATAATAAAACTAATTGTCAATATAAAGAATATAAAGAATCAAATTTTTTGTATTTCATTGAACCAAATAATATAGTTACAAAGAAACTAAACGAAACGGAAATAAACTAAAATTGTAATGATATGAATATTAAAATAAAAGGAAATAACATCATAAGATTAAATAATTGTAAAGTAAAAATTGGTAATTTTGAAGTCAGTGTGAAACAAAAAATTGAAGATCAAAACATACTACCTACTGTAAAAGACCTTGAAAATTTGGTAAAAGAAAATATATCGTTGCCAAAACTAAAAAAACATATAGACATAATAAATAGTAAAACGAAAAACTATTCTATAAGTTTATTAACTTTTATTTTAATAATATTACTATTAACTGTAAGCTTATGCATTAGATTTAAGAAGAATATTTTTATAAAAAACCGAACTAACGAAGAAAAAGTCAATGAGGACATCGACTTATCTAAGGTGGAGAGGAGTGACATATGCATACCGTAATTCATGAATTTCATGAATTGTAATATGAATATGACATGAACATTTATTTTATTTTCTTTGTTGTTGCATTCCTATTTTTCTTAAGTCAAAAAATTAAAAGAAATTAAACATAGCATATTTCAAGAGAACATTTATAACATAAATTATTCTTAAAAGAGAAAGCATTATTTTTGTTTGACGTAATGTAAAATCAGCATATTTTGTGAGAACCTTTATGATGTTAATTATATATAAAATGTTTTTAATTAATAAAAGTTTCAGTTTATGATTAAAACTCAAAGTACAAACACTGTATTTTACTTGTAACTACAAATAAGCTCAAAAGATGTACTTAAGAAACCAATTTATTAACTAAAAAAAGTATTTTTATACCTTTCATCAAAAGAAGTGGAAAAGTCATTATGTTTGTAATTTCTACAATATCCATTTTCGACTCCAAAAAGTATATATATTCTGAGTCCTTATGCATAGCGAAGTCGATCGAGCGATGTCTGTCTGTCCGTCCATGTTACTGTGGAAATCAACTTTGCTAAGGCACTAAATAACCCAGAGAAAATTAAAAAACGCCAATCGATCAGATATAGTTTCGAAAATTTTGGTATTGAAAATCAGCAAGATCAGTGAATTTCCTTCGAGGCAGCGGGCAAAACACCACACATGCCTACAATTTTTCCATATAATTTAGAACAACGAAGGAATTCCGGTCAAAAAAAAAAAAACAATACATGGAGCGATATAGAAATTAAAAATAAGAAAAAAAAAACATCAAGTAAAAAAATTGATGCTCGTCCATATTTTCCGAGTTATGAACTTTTCATAAAAAATTTTTTTTTTAAATTGTCAATAGGAATATCATTTAAGAGCTTTTGAGAAGATCTTTCAGGAAATGCTAAAATTTTTTAAAAGTGCTTAGCCCATTGAAATAGCCGGTAATATTTTTATGCAAAATTATATATCGTTCCTTTTTCTTTTCTTATTTCTGTCACACCAATATTTGCTATTTTGATAGAATGTACGCTGCTTCATTAAACTTGATTTACACACATGGTGAAGGGTATATAAGATTCGACATAGCCGAATATAGCACAGAATCAGACTGCTGATAAATACGTATGAGCTGTCAGCCATAAACATCCTGTGTTTATATAAGCCGACTACCAGTTGGAATAGCATATAGATATTCACGGTTATCATGAATTCCACATGTGAAAATTTCCGGATAAAAATTTTTATTCACATGAATCTTAATTTCGTATCGTTATTTCCATGTGAATAAAATAACATACCTGTTTTTTGGAGTAGCTAACAAATGAATTTCAGCAAGCTAGATCGGTAAAAAAATTAAACAAAAACTGTGTTTTTCTGCCAAATTGTTGAAACTATTGTTTTTCCGATAATATTAATAATGTATAGCTTTGGAGTTTAGTAGCATTGGAGGGGAAGGAAGGAAAAACTTTTTAGTTGAACTAAACCTGTCAATGAATTGTTGTTATTATTTTTAGAGAAATGTATTAGCGAATAAAATTAGACTTTTTGCTTTTTCCATTCCGCAGATGTTTTTGCAGGCGGACCGACGCTATTTAATTCATCTTTGATGCTTTTCCAAAAATCAGAAACATGTGCTTTATTCTATTAAAAATCAATTTGCCATGTCCATATTTTCAAGCATTTCTTTGAATTAAACATTAATCTGCTCCTTATTTACCGTTCTACCACTTTAATAATAAAGTAAATAAAAATTTTGCATATGCATATATGAAACTATCTTTATTATTTTTTTTTAAGCTACATTTTTCCCACCTTTTCCTTCATACAAAACTTTGTGAATGATTTTCTTAATAAATTGTCGAAATATTTCACATGTGAACTTTTCACAATCGTGTGAAATTGTTTTAAAGCGAGCAAATTCACAAGCAAATTTTTCGGAGTTTAAAAATGTACATTCGGAAATATTCACAAGACATATTATTCATTATACTAATCATTCACAAGTTTAGAAATTTTCATATGGAATTTTATTCATAATAACCATGATTTTGATATCTTTTGTTGGTTTAGGACGAAGTTTGCTGCAATAACTTTTTTACAATACTTCAGATTGTTAATTTGCTCAACCTGGGGTGAAAAAATTATTTTACGATTTTACGTTTTAAAAATAACTAAATCAGCTTGTGGTCCGAACAGATTCATCTATAGAACAACATTTAAATTGAAAATTATTGTAATTAATATAATATTGACAAATTAAGATATTTTATAATTAAAACGCAATTTTCTTTTAAGAATTAAGATGATGTAAATTTACATTTCGCCTGTTCTCAACTCAGGTCTGTAGGGATCATACGCCGTCCATGTATTACATAAGTTCAGTGCTCTAGACTGACGAATGTTTTTTGCGTTTGTGTAATGCATAACAGGGTTTGTGCTATTTACACATTGTATTGAGCGCAAATCAAGCAAATCTTTATATATGCTCAAGTATACTAAAGGATTAAAGGCATCGTGACCAAAAAAGAACAAATAAGAAAAACAAATATTATTACAATAAAAACAAAAATCATAGCGTAGACAAAACTCTAGCACTGACTTGCAGAAAATCTTCTGTAAGCAAATGCAGTTTTTATTATTCCATGAGGAAAATATCCTTGCGCCCTGTGCAAAAAATCTTTGGTAAATGAAGCCGCTTTTGTTTTAAATGCAGACATTTTGACAATATTATAAGCGACGCTATGTCCATATTGAACATGACACAATGTCCATTGACATGAGGACCTTTTTCAAAGCGACATAATGTTTCTGGACATTATGTCTTTAGGCACCTATACTTAAAGAACTGAAATTTTCTTGATAAAACCTGAGACTAGAAAACTCCTGAGAAAACATAAATATACTTTTATACCTGTACGAGGGCTGCTATATATATTTCTGGCCTGGCAACACTGAGTGCTGCCAAGTGCAATCTGACATTTCCATTAGAAAGTTTGTCATTTTTAAGCATAATCGTACTCAAAACGTTTTGACGTACGACCATTATTTGTGGTGTTTACAGTGACTTGAAAAAATAAATATAGAGAAAAAATGGAATTAACTCGTGAACATTTTCGTGCCATCATTTTTCACAACTTTCGACGTGGATTATCACGACAAGAGTGCAATGGTGAACTTAAATCTTTGTATGGCGATGAAGCACCGTCCTATAGCACTGTGAAAAATTGGTCTAATGAATTTAATCGTGGCCGAAGCTCGCTCAAAGTCGAATTCCGTGAAGGTCGTCCAAAAACGGCTGTTGTGCCAGAGAACATTGATGCCGTGCGTGCACTCATAATGCAAGATCGACATACGACATACCGAGAGATAGAGACATCCTTGGACATTTCTTCCACCAGCATACATTCGATACTGCATGAACACCTGGCCGTAAAAAAGGTTTGTTCTCGTTGGATCCCGCATAATTTGAAAGTCGGTCAAAAAAAGGCTTGTGTCGATTAGTGCAAAGAAATGTTGCAAAAATACGATTGCGGTGCTTCAAAAGACGTTTATAAGATCGTCATAGGGGACGAATCATGGATCTATGCGTATGAGCCCGAAACGAAACAACAATCGACCGTGTGGGTCGTCAAAGACGAGCAAAATCCAACGAAAGTTGTTCGTGGAAGAAGCACTTCGAAGCAAATGGTCGCCTGTTTCTTCGACAAAACTAGTCATGTGGCGACTGTTCCGCTTGAGCAACATAGGACGGTCACTTCAGAGTGGTACACTACAATTTGTTTGCCTGAAGTCATCGGAGAAATTCGAAAAACCAACAAGAGAAGACGAATCATTGTTCACAATGACAATGCGAGCTCTCACACATCGGCTAAAACCAGAGCGTTTTTGACCGGCAAAAACGTCGAATTAATGGGTCATCCGCCGTACAGCACTGACTTGGCACCTAATGACTTCTTCTTGTTTCCGCACATCAAGAAAAAAAAATGCGTGGTCAACGATTTTCGTCGCCAGAAGAAGCTGTTGAAGTGTTCAAAAGCCATGTTTTAGAGGTGTCTCAATCGTAGTGGAAAAAGTGCTTCGACAACTGGTTTGAGCGCATGCAAAAGTGTATAAATCATGCTGGAGAATACTTTGAAAAACAATAAAACCATTTTTGATTATAAATATTTGCATTTTCACAATTAGGGCAGAAATATATAGAGAAGCCCTCGTAAGTACTTTAATTGATTTCTTATAAACACATGTTAAGTGCTTATTGAAGCATAAATCGAGTCCTTAGTTGTATTTAAGGATTTCGTACACTTAGTAGAAAACGTAACGCTACTGTTTTTTTCGCAAGGTTTGTCTTTATAGCAACAAATAAAACTTTATCCAAAGGTGTCCGAATATTAACGTGATTATCGGTTATGTATTTTTAGTTTTTCAATGGTAGTTGGTGGACACTTAAAATTTATAAAGGTTATGTACAAAAAGCCTGCTATAAAAATAAATTGTAAACAATAAATTTGGAAACTAAATGGTGTTTTTCAAAGGCCGTGAATTTGATAAATATTGCCCATCTTTTAAGCCATTATAAGCAGGCGCGTTTAATTTGTACAGAGAATATACTGCTATTTATGCTATAAGAATTAGTTACAAAGTAACTGAAAACCAATGTGAAATGAAGGATATTCCGATAGTAACGCGATTTTTACATTTATGGCCTTATTTTTTTATTTTATTTTATTATTTCTTTTACCGTAATAGGCTGAGACTTTAAATTAACGCAACCTTTTTTTGCTGTCGCTATAAGAGCAAGTATAAAAATTAAAACTAAAGGGTGTCAAAAGTTTGCATACCTATAATCATCATAACGCTAGATGTTTACTTAAAAAAAAATGTTAATTCGACCCATTTTATTTCAACAGGAACTTTTCTGGTTCATAAAAAAATCTAAGTTATAATATAGAAAAATATATTTTTTAAAAACAACAAATTTCATCCTTTTATGAAATTAATTAAAATTAATAAAATTTGAAACCTTAAAAGAAAGAATTCATTAATTATTTTTAATTCCTTTAATGGCACTAAATTATGTTACTATTCATTTCATTAAAGTAAAAATTAAATTAATTTTTTTTTTAATTAATGAAAAATATTTCTTTAGCAACTGCTCACCCCTTCTCCGTATGATAAACAGGACTCTTTTCACTTCACAACTAAACAAATAATATGAGCAACTTTTGTTTTCATAAAATTACAATAAAGTTCGGTTTTAAAGAAAAAAAAAGATTAGATTAAAACCAACTAAAAAAGATTAAATTAAACAATTAAATTAAAAACAAATTACAAATCTTTATTTTTATGTGCATATAATCAGGAAGAGTTAACCTCAATGATGTCTGCTCTAAGCATAATAAAGT
This sequence comes from Cistogaster globosa, assembly GCA_937654795.1. Taxonomy (NCBI): domain Eukaryota; kingdom Metazoa; phylum Arthropoda; class Insecta; order Diptera; family Tachinidae; genus Cistogaster; species Cistogaster globosa. Next base: position 58,594,104 of record OW569407.1, on the reverse strand, counting down.
CCACTGGGATAAAAATTGCGATTCATTCTCTCTTCTCGGAATTTGAGCAATGATGTGTGTGACATGAAGAATCAAACCGAATCGCGAAAACAAACCCAGCCACATTCAAGAAAAAAAATTATAAGATTTTTATTTAACTCGTTGGAAAGTATGAAAACTTTTCCGCCTTAATAAGGAAAAATGCTATCATATGTTTGTTTTCTTAATTGTTACCAACCGAATAGCCTGGTGGAAGCTTGCAAATTTTGTTAAAAAGATGTGTGTGATTTCTTGTTAAGAATAAAATATTTGTTTCCATGTACGTACAAATATCTTTTTGCATTAATTCACAATTTTAAAATTCCTAATTAAAATACGTTTATTTGCTTTAATCGTGCTTAATTCCTGCATGCTCGTTAATTTATTTACTTTATATAAACACAAAATAAGAGAACTGATACAATTTCCAGATTAAAGTTGCCTTCATAAAAAGATAATAATATTTTTTGAGATGAAATATATCCAACAAAAAATAAAACAAATCTAAAGTCACAGTTTTAACTTTAATAAGTGTAAATTTTAATAAGATATAATTGAAAAAATTTTATATTAACACACAAAAAATAAATATTCATTATTATTATTTAAATTTTTAATTATTATATTTTTGCTAGTTAGACGTCACAAAAAATCTGATAATGGACCATCCCTAATATCTTACTGCTTTATAATTGTCCGAAGTTGTCCGAAAAATGTAGTAACGGAAGCGGAAATGATTTTGGCATTATAAAGACCACCTTCACTACCTAAATGAATAGCGTGTGTTAATTCACTTAGTCATTGTTAAAACTTATCTCAATGTCAAGATTCACATTGGAAGTTTTATTGGTTTAGCTGAAAGCGAAGTTAGAGAAAGTGACGAATAATAATGCGAGTTTTCTGTTTTTGAAGACAATCACCCTTATTCTAGTTTTTCCGACATCGTCATTGTCATCGTTTTAGTATCAATATCACTTCGTATCAATGTCGTCGTAAATTTGATAAAAAATTTTCATTCTATAATATCTCTGTGACGACGTCGACGGTTTATCAACTTTTATCAAATGAAAATGCACATCACTAAGTTTTTTTGTTAAATTGTTTTATTTTAAATTTTAAGTACCTTTTCTTCTATCGTTATTTCAAGCCTTTGTTTTTATTTTATTTTATTTTTTATTTTATTCTTTATTTTATTTTAAATTTTATTTATTTTCTCAATTTTTACTTGCTTTCGTGTATCTCCTTTTTTTTTTTTGTTTCGAGCTCTATCTATCTCTCCTTTCTTTGTCAATAATTTGAGCTTCTTACTTTCAACCTTCAATAATGTTTTTGTCGCTTATCAACATCTCTTAGGGTACCTTTTACTGGGGACATCGAATTTAAAATGTCGGAAAGTAGTTTTGCCTGTTTCTGGCTGTGCTTCTGCAGTAAATTAGTTTGATTATAGCATGGTTTTTTTGCTTTCTATTTAACTACTTTCAACGGAACAGGCTGAGCAGAACTGGTATCATTGGTAGAAGCATTAGACGTGCAATGATTTTCCCTTAACTGTTGTTTGACTTTCACTGATTCTTCAACGACAATTTTGACTTACGCAAGTTCCATTTCATAAGAATAGTTTCCTATGTGAACGATTTGAAGTCTTTAAACTGTTCCTTCAGGACTTAAATGCTTCTGAAGTTTAAAAGGTTTGCCGCAGCTTCTTTTAACGCACTGAGTGAAAATTGCTTAAACATTTCGCCACCAGCGGCTTTACACTCCGCTTTATTAGCAACCATCTTTTTCACTTTGAATTTTAAATCTCGCTATACCTTAAAAGTAATTTTTACAAACTTTTGTATAAATTACTATTCGATTCTTTATTTTGTTATTTTTTGTCATCCATCTGCTAATCTTCCAGGTGGACCAAGAGATTTTAGTATTTTTTCAATTTCTTCTCATTTTTCTTCTGCATTCAATCTACTAATTTTTCAAATTGATTTGCATTTGTAACCTTCACTTTTTTACTTTTTCCCATTTTTAATGTTATGTTTGATTTAAATCACTTTCAGTCGTTATGCAAAATGGCGTCGACAAAAAACAGAGACACGTCAATACAATATCGCCGTCACATTTGTTATAGAATACAAAAAATCTTTGAGCAGTAATCGATAAGTGTCAATAACGACAAGTAGAATAATAACTCGGATTCGTCGACACATATCAACATTGAAATGTGACGACGCCGACAACTAGAATAAGGGTGATTATTAGGGAAGTAGAATTTTAATAGTTCAGGTAAAATATACATGTTTTTTATGTACCAATACATTGTCCAGTAGACCTTCCTTTTTTATTTCGCTTTTAAACAATTTTAAAATGAGAAGAGACATGATTCTATTAACGCAAAAACTTATTTGTATAAATCCAACAAATTTACGTTTTAAATTTTGTTTAATATAATTTGTATGAGTTCTTCTCAAAGACTTTTGATCTCAACTGATCGAGAACAAGTTAGAGTGCTATATTCGGCTGTGCCAAATGTTGTATACCCTTCACCATTATGTTTTTGTGTTCAAAAAAGCGTAAAAATTTTAAGTTTTGCTTAGAGTTGCTGTCCTAGATGGTGTAATTGGGGTGAAAAAGTCCATATAGTAGAAAACACAACCACCTGCTGTAATAAAAACGAAAGTTGAAAAAAGATATGGAAAAATTAGAGGAAGTCGTAGTGTTTTGCAGCCTTAAAGGGCATGGATAGATCTTGCTGGTTTTCAATAGCAAAATTTTCGAATTTAAATTTTCTCTAACTCATCTAACACAAACATGAACCAGATGCTCATTCGCTTTGTGGAAGAACTCAGATTTTTAATTGTATCTAATGTATTTTTAAATATATTTTTTTTAATTTTCAATTTTAAACCATGTACTCCTACCCCTCCTTCTTTTTTCTCCTTCGAATAATTAGTTTTATTATATTTTTTTTACAAAAAGTAAGCCAATAATAATTAATGAAAGAGTTGTATTGTTGTGGCGGTAAAAGTTGCTATGAAGGATGATACCTTTTTTTTCTTAGATTTGAAATCCGTTGCTGTTCTGTCCAAAAGTTTACTTTACACATACACATACGTCGATAACTTTACGTTTGAGTTTTTTTTTCAATTATGTTTAAATTTTAACTTAATTCAAAAAGCAGTTTCGTTTCGTTATTTTTGTGTTTTATTTTCATTTTATTCGTCTACTTTTTTCAAAAATTTTTAGGTTGACAAAATTGAAGTTAAGCCAACAATTAGTATGAAAAATTTTCTTATTCTTTAGGTTTTTTGTTTGTGGTTTTTTTCATAGTTCATCATCGCCCTGTTAAGCGTCTTTAGAAATTTATGACATGCCATAGGGTTTGGATGCATTTAAGGAAGTGCACATTGTTTGTAAATGATATGTGCGTCAACATGTTGCTTTTATTCGATAAATATTTGAGCCACAAATTGGTGGTTGATAGATTTTGTGTTTGAATGCATTTTGATTGAACGATAAACGTATATTGTAAACAACACAATGAAACTTTGAAAATTTACTAAGTGAAAATGCGTAGACCAGTGTGTATAATAATTTTGAAGAAAAAATATGCTATCCAATCATACTTCCGTGTTTAACTGGTTAGAGCCACCCTTCACTCAATTTTATTGTTTTAGTATAAAAATGACAAACACACATAACCAAACTGCGACTTTTTGAAAGATGAATATGGCTATCGAAAAAACGAAGAAATATAACAATATTTAATAGCCTGTTCACACATCCCTCAATATTCAGGTTTTTACAATAAAAGCCATTATTGAGCTCAATATTTCATACAAAATCTCAATAATTTATTGGGCAATAAGCACGAAATTGTTTTAATATTGTCACGTTTATTTAAATTTAAAAACGTTTATTTTACTGAGTTCCTTTATTGTAAAATAAATAAACACAATTTATTTACTACTTTATTAAATTACACTTTATTTAGACGATTATTTACTTATTCGTGATTAGTACACAAAAATACGCGATCTTTACTGGTTGATGTTTTCACTAATAATAATTCAGCCTGTATGGCCGTTGCTTTTATATACCAAATGTTATGGCTCTTGAATATACTAGATCTTCCTCCATCTGTTGGTAGAATATTTCTTTACTCCCATTTATAATTTGAGACACATGATGATTGTTATTTGATTCTAGAGCCTTTCATTATTATTTTGAATTTGTTTATACATGCTGTCTATTTTTATAAGTCGATATGTAGGTGTTTGTGTAGTTGTGTGTTGCGTTTATTTTTATTGCTTTGTGATAAGGAAGTTTTTGTAGAAACTTCTGGCATTGTAGACATTCACAATAGGTCGCAATTTGCTATCCAATCGGCTACAAATTGCCGGCAGCCTACCGAGTAAAATCGTTGCTTTATCTTTTCCAGCGTTTTCGTTATCCCCATATGACCCCCGATGGAACCATTATGAAACTGCTTCATTACCTCACTCCTTTTAGAAGTTGGCACAACAATTAAGTCTGTTGTGGTTTTGCCACCTGTGCTTTCCCAAGATCGGTATAAGCAGCCATCTACCACTTTCAGGCTATTCCGCTCAGCCCAGTACGATTTTGCTAGGCGGCTTTCTGCCGATATTTCGTTATGGTTCGGTCTTCTGTTATTTTGCTTAGCCAATATAATTTTTGCTAAAATTGGGTCCTCATTCTGTGCCTTCGACCAGTCTTTACTTGAAGCAATTTGGGTAAGGCGCACGTCAATGATGCACTCCTTTTCTTCGACATTTGTGCAGTGCTCGCACTTTACTTTGCATGGCCGTCTTGCAAGGGCATCAGTGTTGTTGTGTTTTCCGCCTTTACTATGCACAATACTCAAGTCAAAGTTTTTGGTCTTTTTCGTACGTTTGTTGTCCTTCTGTGGCGCAGCAGATCTTGAACTTTTCATTCTAGATCTGCTATTGCGCTGAAAGTGGCTGACTTTACCGCATTTGGCACAAGACTTACTCCTTTCCTCCCTTATCAGTTGTTTGACAATCTCCCTTATCTCGCTCCTTTTGTCGCCGTGGTTATAATCATCAGTCTAAAAAAATCGCACATTGTACACCTGTGGCCTCGAGATGTCTTTTGCGGTCTCCTGTGCTAGCGCGTACAAGACCTTTTCTACAAAGGGTGATTTTTTCATAGCACAAACAGCATATTTCACATCTAAGTCGCGAATGCCATTCACAAATGCTTCAGTCTTGAATTGATCTAAAAACGGATGATGTCCACCTGGGTAAGTCAGCTGCACCAAACGTTCAATTTCCATAGCGAAGTCTTGAAGCATCTCATTCGCTTTTTGAACCCTGCCTCGTAACTCCATTCTATAAAGTTCTCTTTTATGCTCACCTCTGTACTTACGTTGTAAGACATCCATTATGTCTTCATAATTATTTTTACTTCCGGCTGGTAAGCTTTCGAGTATCTCTGCTGCTGCTCCCTTTAAGGCCGAAATAAGCTCTACCGCTTTTTCATCATAGATGGGACTATTCTTGTTGGCCACTGTTTCAAACTGGAACTTAAAAACATTAAAAGGTGCGCTGCCATCAAAGCTCGGACTATTTATCTTGCTAGCATGCTCAGAGATAACTATCACTGGTCCTTCTCGAATTTGTAGATCGCCCATTCGCACCTTCAATTCATGCAATTCTTCGCCCAATTTTCTCTCTAAGACTCTCATGATTATTCTTGAAATTTCTGATTATTCTTGAAATTTCTCGGTAACCTCCGCTAAAAGCCGTTCCCCGTTTATAGTAGAGCTTTCTAGTATTGCCTCTTGAAGCTTCTGGTTATTTTCTTCCATTTTCTTTATTTGGTTGTCCTGCTTCTGGTTATTTTCTTCTATTTTCTTCATCATAGCTGCAAACATAGAATTCAAGTCCATATTGCTGCTTGTTGATGGGGTACATACTTCAATCACATCTTTTTCTCCTATTTGTCCGTATCCGTATGTCCCAATATCAATACCACGCTGCTTAAATTCATCTACTTATCTATTTTGCAACTCCGCTTTATTGCCCGCTGTCGGCAGATCCAACTTACTTAGCTCCATTTTTAGCTGCTCAACTTTAAGCTCGTCAAATTTCATCGTGATTTATTTGTTTTTTGCAATTTCACTTCTGACACCAATTGTTACGTTTATTTAAATTTATAAACGTTTATTTTACTGAGTTCTTTTATTGCAAAATAAATAAACACAATTTATTTACTACTTTAATTAAATTAAACTTTATTTAGACGATCACACTGTACAACACACAAAAAAATTACAAGGTCCGGGCTATAAATTCTGATAGAGGAGACAAAAAAAAAGATACGTGTATCGGCGTTTTGAAAGTTTACATCTGAATTTCATTTGAGAGGGGGTTAAAGTTTCCCAGCTCTGGCACATTCTTATTGTTAAACGGCATAAGAAACCATGTGACTTACATTTTAGGTATAAAATGTGTTCAGCAAATTTATGTAAAATGTTACGGAGAACATTTTTGTAGAAATGTTAACCCTCTTACTCCTCAAGATATGGTTTTTTTTTTTGTCCTTTTTGGAAAAAAAAACACAATTAAAACAGGGTTTTAGAGGGTTAAAATGTTCCAAAAAAATGTTACGCGTTAAATTTTACTGTAAGTCCCTGAATATACCCAAATGGAAAATTCAACCATAAAGTCAGAAATAAGACGCAACAAAAGAGAGCTTAGGGTTAATTTTGCATTTATTTAGAATTTTATTTTAAAGCAAATTTGGATAGCATTAATTACATTTTTTTAGCTCTAGGCAATTCCACTTCATTATCATACAATGTCCAGCATATTTCAGCGATAAGGGAATGAATGCTTTTACTTTTATCTTACGAAAATTGTTACTTACTGCCCTTTTATAAACCAGATTGTATTACGTGTGAAAAAGTTTTAAAAATCTGTTTTAGAAAAAACCAATTCGAGAATATCCATAGACCAAAAAATTTCAATTGAACATTAAAAGGAAAATGTTTCATTAAGAATAACAAATTTGAAAAAGCAATTACATTGTATAATAAATCAGGTCAATTTGAATGTACAAAATAATGTAATTAGTAATTGTGGTTGTTAAAACTCCACAAATTTGGGAATGTCCCTAAATAAAACCAGGTACTAGAATATTTATCAGTGGTATTGCAATAGGTAAATAATTTCAGTATAAACTGAAAACGTTTTTAAATGTGATATGAAAAGGGAAATAATTGCGGTTGTAAAAAATCTGTTAAAATTGCATTTGGGAATGTTAAAAAAGGTTAAATATTACTTATGTATGTATGAATTACTGCAATAAAAATATCGATGTTTTCCATATTATAAATAGAACTAGGTAGTTATTGAACACTAAAAATCAAAATGTTTTAGTTAAAAACTCCTCTTCTACGCAAATTGAGTATTTTTTGTGTGTTTTCTTGCCCGTTTAAATATTCAAGTGATTTTGTTGACTGCATCAGTTGCATTCAAGTTTCAAAAGATTGACCATCTCATAGTAATACTAAATTAATTAAGAAAGAAACTCAGTTTACGTGTAAGATTTGTTTTGGCAAAAATGTCCAATTGTTTGAAAAAATTAGATTTGTTTTGCTATATTTGCGGTAAGTATACTATAGCGGAATATAAAGTTACGTTTTTCAATAGTATAGTTGAAGACATCTACAAAAGGTATTTTGAGCTGGGATAAACTGTGGACGCCGAAGCATTGCTGTCGCATTTGTTATAATGGCTTAATTTTGTGGTCCAAAGGTAATTAATTTTTTTTTGTTCTAAAACTATAGTTTTATTTTTGAACTCTCGCTGAAGGTCAACGAAATTTAATGCAGTTTGATATTCCTATGAGGTGGTTGGAACCAGGTGAACATAATGACGCTACGTGCCAAAATATTTCCATATTAAAGTGGAATAGATATAGGCGAAAGAGTTTTGTAAACAAAACTGTACCATCAGCCATGCTGCCAGTTCCGCATTCTGACGAACTCACAGAACCTGTGCTACAACTTCGAAGTCCTTTTATTGCGCAGATAGTGATTACACAGGAATTGAAGTTATCCCAAGACCAATAATAATGTCTCAAGAGCATTTAAATGCATTGGCTCGGAGACTGAATCTGTCTAAAAACAAATCAGAAATTTTAGCTGCAGACTTAAATGGTCTTCATCTACTTGAACCTGGTGTCAATGTTACCAGCTTTCGTAAGCATCAAGACAGCTTTCTGCCATTCTTTTCAGTAAACGATGATAACACATTTGCTTATTGCAACGATATTGAAGGAATAATGAATGAAATGAATTTTGAGTATAACCACGAGGACTGGCGTATATTTATTGATTCATCTAAAAAGGGTCTAAAAGCTGTACTTCTGTATTGCTATAATACCAAAAATCCAATTCCAATTGCCTACGGAATGAACATTAAAGAAATCTATGATTCTATAAAACTAATACTAGACTCCGTAAAATATGGAGACCATAAGTGGCAGATCTGCTGTGACTTAAAAGTCGCTAGTTTCCTTTCAGGTATGAAGGCCGGATACGTTAAGTACGGATGCTTTTTATGCACTTGGGATAGCAGATGGAAGGGTGATCAACATTCCAAAAAACAATGGAAGTTGAGAGCTGAGGGAACATTATGATAGCACAATATCGTACGTCAAGCATTGGTACCAACTGAAAAAATTCTCTTACCCCCATTGCATATCAATCTTGGTGTGGTAAAAAACTTTGTTAAATGTCTGGATATAAATGGATCAGCATTTAATTTTCTGAAAACAATGTTTCCAAAATTAAGTAAAGCAAAGATTAAAGAAGGTATGTATATGTTCTTCAAGTCGTTTTTATTGTTAAAAATCTTAAAATTGGTTTCATACCAACAAGTGTTTTTGTAGGTCCAGATATAAGAAAGCTAATTCTAAACGCTTACTTCGACGAAACGCTCTCACCAATTGAGCTTGATGCGTAGAAAAGCATTAAGGAAGTGATATACAATGTCTTAGGCAAAAATCATTCTCCAACTGCTCGAATATACGTAGACACCGTGCTTAGAGCTTTTGAAAAACTAGGCGATCATATGTCAACAAAAATTCATTTTTTAAATTCCCATATGGATTACTTTGAGAACCAGTTGTCAACAGAATCTGATGAGCATGGTGAAAAATTTCATCAGATATGCGCACCCATTGAAGAACGCTATAAAGGTAAAGGCATTCACTCGCTTATAGCTGAAATATGCTGGACATTGTATGATAATGAAGTGGAATTGCCTAGAGCTAAAAAAAATGTAATTAATGCTATCCAAATTTGTTTTAAAATAAAATTCTTAATAAATGCGAAATTAACCCTAAGCTCTCTTTTGTTGCGTCTTATTTCTGACTTTATGGTTGAATTTTCCATTTTGGTATATTCAGGGACTTACAGTAAAATTTAACGGGTAACATTTTTTTGGAACATTTTAACCCTCTAAAACCCTGTTTTAATTGTGTTTTTTGCTCTTTCTTTTCCCAAAAGGACAAAAAAACCCATATCTTGAGGAGTTAGAGGGTTAACATTTCTACAAAAATGTTCTCCGTAACATTTTACATAAATTTGCTAAACACATTTTATACCTAAAATGTAAGGGTCACATGGTTTCTTATGCCGTTTAACAATAAGAATGTGCCAGAGCTGGGAAACTTTAACCCCCTCTCAAATGAAATTCAGATGTAAACTTTCAAAACGGCGATACACGTTTCTCTTTTTTTGTCTCCTCTATCAGAATTTATAGCCCGGACCTTGTAATTTTTGAAAAAATTTGATTTTGTTGTACAGTGTTATTTACTTATTCGCGATTAGTAAACAAAATACGCGATGGTAACTTCACCACTGTTTAACACGCGATCTTTACTGGTTGATGTTTTCACTAATAAGAATTAGCCTGTATGGCCGTTGCTTTTATATACCAAATGTTATGGCTCTTGAATATACTAGAACTTCCTCCATCTGGTGGTAGAATATTTCTTTACTACGCATTTATCATTTGAGACACATGATGATTGTTATTTGATTCTAGAACCTTCTATTATTATTTTGAATTTGTTTATACATGCTGTCTATTTTTAGAAGTCGATATGTAGGTAGGTGTTTGTGTAGTTTTGTGTTGCGTTTATTTTTATTGCTTTATGTTAGTTGTTTTTGTTTTGTGATTAAGAAGTTCTTGTAGAAACTTCTGGAATTGTAAACATTCACAATAGGTCATTTCGTTTTACTTCGTTGTTGACAATTATTTTTATTTCTTTTTATGACCTACATAATGCATCTCCGCAACAATATTGAGCAGAAATTAAAATAAAACACCGTTCAGCAACCTCAGACACAAACCAATAGTGTCTAAACTAAGCAAAGTTTTAAAATTTAAACATCAGACACAAACCAATTGCGTCTTAACTAAGTTAAATTTTCAAATTAATCGTCAGACACATACCAATTGCGTCTAAACCAAACTAATACACTAATACACAGAATATTGACTCAATAAAAGTACATGTATGAACACTTTATTATATTTTGTCAATAAACAGAATATTGACTCAATAAAAGTGCATGTATGAACACACTATAATATTCATATGAATTTCAATCAAATTGCAAATAATGTGTATAATTTATAATAATATATAGAACAATATGAATAAATAAAACTATATTATTAGATTTTTTTATAATTTGTACTGATTTTCCTGCATTTTGCGGATTTAGGGTAGAAAAATTTAGATTATTATATAGTAAAGTCACAACACAAAAACTCCGAACTTTATTTTTTGTGATTTAGTTGTGATAATAAACAACACACCTCACATGGTTTGCTTTTCTTTTAATAAGAAATAACTATGTAAAATCATAGATCCTTTAGTGATTTTGTCTTTTTTTATTAACTTTGTTTTAATAAATTTAGAAAAACAAAGTAATTAAACTACAGCGTGACTAAAAATTTGATTATGTATTTTTATGCTATAAAAACACATCAAAATACTTCAAAATTTTGTTGGTTTTTCGAAATAAAGTCTGCTCAAATAGCACTATGAAAAGTTAGTGTTAATGCTTGTCGATAAAAAGACAATGGTTGTTTCAAGTTACATCAATGATAAGTTTCTGCATTGTAATTGAGCAGATAATGGGCCTGTTCGTAAATGCGTCACTGCACTGCATATGATGCGCAGTACGTTTGTAAATGCAAAATGTGGCAGTACTGCAAATGCCATCTGCCTATAAATGCATCACTAAAGTAAATAAAAGCAAAAAACTAATCATAAAACTGGATAATGCAATAAACACGTGAGTATAAATTTTGTTAAGGTACGGTCACACTTGACAAACATTTGTCTGCCGTAGTCTGACCACAAAATAATTATTAGGAGCAAACAACACCACTGCTGATTTTGGGCAAATAAAATTATTTTCCAGCAAACAAAAATGCTAATAATGTGAACATAGTGTGACCGCTCGGTGGCAAATATTTTACTAATTTTTAGGCAAATAAAAATTAGTTCTTACAAAATTTTTGTAAGGAAAAACAGAGGCAAACAATAGCTGAATCAATAATGTTACTTAGTATTTAAAGTAAATAATTAAGTTTCGGGAAAAATGGCGGAAAATTACAAATAATAGTAATAAAGAAATGCAATTTTTAAAAAGTAAGTGAAATCTTTAAGGGAACGCATATTTTTTTAGTTATTTTTTATCAAAGTTTTTATATATTTTGGTATATTTTATCATTTTTGCTTTAGAATGAACCATAGGTTTAAAATTTTACGTAAAAAATTGTTCCCTTTCACATAACAGTTTTTAAAAACCCCGGTGAGATACAAGCAGTTTTTTTTTTTGTTATCTTCCGAAATCGGAAATATTAAACAAATAAGTCTTCTAACCTTGCCTAACGATTAAATCCCGAAGATTAATACGCGCGCAGACAACTAAATTTAGCGCAATTCTATGCGTGGAATTATCATAAAATAAAACTTAAATATTTTTGTGTTTTTATTAAAATTTAGTTTTTATTATGCTACGTCTCGATGACTACCGCTTACGTAGCAAGTACCTGTGGATATACAGTGGACAAAGAAAACTAAAATCAAAGTTGATTATTGTTGTTTTTGTTTGGGGTTCATGTCCAGCAAAGGTGATTTGGATTTAATAGAAACAACAATGGATGCACGACAATATTTAAACAGTTTGCAGACCCGCTTCGTTAAAAGTGCCAAGAAATGTGGTTTTGTATGAGAGAATAAGTCTGTATTTAAATTTTATCAAGATAACGATCCCAAACATAAGTCACATATGGTACGGATGTGGTTCCTTTACAATTGGGGCAAAGTCATTGATACACCTGCTCAAAGTCCGGATTTAAATACTTTCGAAAATTTGTGGGTTTATTTAAAAAAAGGGTTGCTAAGCGCCAGCTATCTAAAACGAAATATGAAAAAAATGATTTTGTTTTGTTTGTAAAGACATTATTGACACACTGTATATAAAATAAGCAAATAAACAGCTGTTTTTTCCTTTTATTGTTCTCTTCCCTGAGAATAACTACTAGTGCTTCTTTATAGCGTGGAAGATAAAAAATTTCGTAATTTTGCATGGCTTTGTTTATTTGTGACTTTCATACATGGAAGTTATTTATTATAAATTTTCTTCTCACATTGCCTTTATGTACAATAATTATTTTGATTGTAATCTGTATAGATTATACACCTGTGTATATAAAAATAATACCAGCCTCAATTTCTTTACCAATTTTTATAGTTTATTGCCGTCAGTGATGGATATCTTCTTTTTATATCAAAATCTGGAATTTTAATTCTCGTGCGAAGTATAGGAAATAAATCAAAACTTGATTTGGGACTTTTAAAAGAAAGCGCAAAGAGTTTGCTAGATAGGCCAGATTTTTCTTCATTTGTTTATTTTTGTACTGATCCCAATTGGTGATTGTTTGTTTGTTTTCAACTTATATTGTACTGCAATTGAAAATTTAATAGAAGCAATCATTTTTGACCATTTGTTGTTAGTATTTCAACAGATCAAGAATATTTTAAACATTTTATTTCCAATTATTTTGTAATAATTCTGAAGAAATTGAATGCAATAATTTTAGGTCAAATAAATTTATGTTTTTTCACAGTTTGATTAGATATATTTTTAAGGCAAATATGTTGTGACGTACATTACGCACATGTAGTTATAATGCCTGCTTTTAATCGCTAGTTTTATTCTATCAATTTGGCCACACTTTATTTATTTGTATGTAAGTATACGCTGTACGATACAATTGCTTATCACTAATCACTAATAATTCTCAATCAATAGGTATTTTAGTTGAATGAGTAGCCGAGGTTTGGCAGGTATCGTCGCGATTAAAAAAAGACAAGATTTTGCCATAACCGATATCTCTTTATATCGGTAGTGTGGTTTCGTTTGATTGTGAAGTGTGATTTGGGTATTTTATACCACCTTGCACAGCGGCTTTAGCTTATCGCTTAAGCTGACTGTTTTCCGCAGCGGCTTGGGCTGACTATTTTCCACAGCGGCTTCGGCTGACTGTATTCCACAGCGGATTCGGCTGGCTGTTTTTCACAGCGGCTTTGGCAGGCTGTTTTCCATAGCGGTTTTGACTGACTGTTTCCCACAGCGGCTTCGGCCGACTGTTTTCCACAGCGGTTTCAACTGACTGTTTTCCACAGCGGCTTCGGCTGGCTGTTTTCCACAGCGGCTTCGGCTGACTGTTTTTCATAGCGGCTTCGGCTGACTGTTATGTTAAGTTAGTATTGTAAGTATCTTTGTAATTATTGTAAGTATCTTTGTAAGGCTACAGCGACTATAAAGAGGACAACCCTGTTGCTACTTCGAATGAGTTATTCCACAGGAAAGGCGAAAGTATTCGACAAGGGTTCCCGACTGGTTGCCCGCAGTAAGCCGAATACTCCTGACCGATTGCCAGCAATAATTCGAGTACTACCGACTGGTTCCAGTAACATCTGACCTGTTGCGAATAAAAGTCGAATATTATGGCCTGATCAATTCCAACATCATAAGCCGAGTACTTCCGACTGATCAACAGATCATCGTAGCTGTTAGTAGTTTTACTGCAGTAAATAATTGTATGTTATTAAAAACTGTAAATAAAGATACATATATATATATATATATATATATATATATATATATATATACTCAATCACCAGAAATGGGAAATATCTACCGAGTTGTAACTTAAGGTTTTTGTAAATCCATAAGTTAACCCTGGACAACACTGATCTACCTCAGCCGACGACAAAATCCACGTTATAAATAGCGCCCAAGCAGGGACCCGATGCAAAGCCGGAATGCGGGAAAAAGGAGACCGACGTCAACGAAGAAGCATTGGCCCAAAATTCGAAAACAGTAAACACGAAAACCCGACCACAAGTCTTACGCTAAACAAGGACTTAATTTGGTGGATATATTTACTTCGGAAGGAACAGCTTATCGAGCGGTGTAGAAATACTGGTACCCCCGACGGTTGGTTTCACTGTCGAACATCTTCGTAAGCAGCTATCCGAGAAACGGCGCTCCAATCGATTGGGCGCGTCAACCGAAAATATGTTTCTAGAACTGGAGAAGGAAATTGAAACTATGTAGCAGAGCATTGTGCCCGAAGACAGACCATCGATTCCGGTACCAGTGGAGCATCCTCGAAACCACATGTCGGATATTTGATGTTATGAACATTGTACATCGTTGGGACCTAAAGTTTTCGGGAGAAACTGATTTAAATGAATTTTTTGAGCATCTGGAAAAGCTAGCCGAATGTCATCACATATTTCTCGACCGACTTATTCCTGCACTATTAAGTATACTAGAAGGCAATGCACTTAAATGGTTCCGCGTCAAGAGAAAGACAATAACCACATGGAAAAATTTTAGAGAAGAAAGCAAAAAGTTTTTTCTTCCACCTCGATACCTTTCACAGTTGGAGGTAAATTTCTATAACCGTAGGCAAAAGCACTATATCTTGAATATGCTCACCAGCGCTCGAAAACACCCAGTCTTAAGCAAAATGGATCATCTGGACCGAATTTATGATGGGTTACGTACAGAATACAAACATTATGTACGACGTAAAGACTTCGTTAATCTTGACGAGTTAATCAGCATAACCGACGAGTATAAAGAATTAAAACGCAGAGGTCGGCCTCAAACGTCACATGTGATGACCGATATGGCTTACAGCCTATCAGCAAGATGTTGGAGATGTAAAGGCAAAGGCTATAAAAGAACATCTTGGAATGGAGTACTGTCTCGATAGTGTAATTGTCGTAAACAACGGCAGCCAACTTTTGCAAGTGATGTAACGACAAGTCGTTGTCGTTATTATGTCCCGTTCACAATACACGGCCGTCGGATTCTAGCGCTAGTTGATACTGGATCGTCTTGCAC
The DNA here is from genome assembly GCA_937654795.1 of Cistogaster globosa. Taxonomy (NCBI): domain Eukaryota; kingdom Metazoa; phylum Arthropoda; class Insecta; order Diptera; family Tachinidae; genus Cistogaster; species Cistogaster globosa. The sequence goes on along the minus strand of OW569407.1, from coordinate 58,578,596 downwards.
CCACATAAACAAGGCACTTGTTCAGTACTTAAAAGATTTAAAAATAAGTCCCCTTAGTACCTAAGACCCTTACCACTTCTCTGGAAGGGTTTAACGTATCGATTGAATATAACAAAACAGTAATACGGTTCCACGTGACGGTAAAGGACACCTTGACGGAATCTATGATTCTTGGAATGGACTATTTGAATGCCATTAGTATCGAATTGAAATTAGGAGAAAAAGTAATATACAGACTTCCATATTCAGTCTCGCCCCCTTGCATGCGATAAACAGTCGGGAGTTTTGAAATGAGGAAGAAAACACTAAGCTAGCTTACCTCCTACAAATCAATTAGAAAAGGTTCCGGTTAATAAAGCGTTTGTGCACTATAGCAAAACACGAGATTCATCTCCGCTATCAGAACCCAATTTAACAGAGATATATGCCCAGAAATCCAGCCATGATGAAGGTAATAAATGAAGAAATCGACAGCTTACTGGTCAAAAATCGCATTGAACCATCTGGCAGCGCATATAACCAATAGTGCTTGTTCAAAAAAAAGGGGGGTTGGAGGATGTGGATAGACAACCGTCAGCTTAATGCATCCAGTGAACCCACTGCCACAGGTAAATACCATCCTTGACGCTAAGGGACGCAAAGTTCATTTCCACACTAGACCTTAAAAATGGGTATTGGCAGATACTACTGAAACCATCTTCTAGGCGCTTCACTGCATTTACAATTCCCAGAAGGGGATAATATCAATGGAGGGATATGCCTTTAGGCCTCCATTTTCGCCGCTTTGTACCAAACTTCTCCAACCTAGTCGCCCCATTTAACCGGTTGCTAAGGAAACACGTGAAATGGGTTTGGGGCTCGGAACGGGAGGAAGCATTTTCTAAATTAAAAGAACCCCTTACTCAGACACCCGTATTCGGCTGCCCACAATTTGAGCATCCATTCTTTCTGCAAACTGACGCAAGTCAGGAAGGGTTGGAAGTAGTTCTCTTCCAGCCGCACTCAGGGATCGAGACGGTTTTTACTTACGCCAGCCGGACATTAACTGACCTTGAGAAAAAATATTCTACAACCGAACAATAGTGCATTGCGATCCTATATGGAATACCGAAAATGAGACTATACTTAGACGAATATCATTTCACAGTGATAACCGACCATCACTCTCTAAAATGGCTACATACTATTCAAAATCCCTCAGGTCGTTTGGCCCGTTCCGTTGGAGATCCAACAATACGATTTTGACATTGAATATCGGAAAGGCAGTTTAAGTATGGTAGCCGACGCCTTCTCAAGTAGCATTGTGCCCTTTAATAGAAATGGCAACTTGATGGCCATTACCATTCCGGACTGGCATCAACGAATGTCCGAACTTATTCTATCCGAAGGAAAAAAATATCCTGATTTTACAATTATGTAACAACAACTATACAAGCATATTCTCTGAAACTCGCCACTAGATCCAAGGCCAGAATGGAAGCTTTGCATACCTTCCGACGCTCGTCCCCGGACCCTCAGAGAATGCCATGTTATGACAGAGGCCGGTCAATTTGGTATTTTTAAAACACTAAAAAGAGTACAGCAAAACTACTACTAGCCAGGACTTTAGAGAGACGTCGTAGCGTACGTCCGTTCGTGTGAAACTTGCGCTCCATATAAACCAGAGCAGCGATTGCCGACCGCAAATATGAAATCACTGCAATGCCATGTGCCTTGCGAGATCGTAGCTGCCGATTTCGTAGGCCTTCTGCCTCGTTCAACCAGGGGTAACACGGCACTTCTTATAATCATAGACGTTTTCAGTAAATGGGTAGAGCTAGTACCAACTCGACAGGCACTAGAAAAAGATATCATAAAAGCCTTTAAGGAAAGAATAATATTTAGATTTTTTTGCCCAAAAATGTTCGTCTCTGATAACGGTGTACAATTTACTAGCCGTATGGTCCTAGGTTTCCTTACAGAGTGTGGTACCACAGCTCCGTATGCTCCTCATCAGAACCCAACGGAAAGAATAAACCGCACGATCAAAACTATGATAGCGCAACAAACAGGCTCTGACCATCGTCATTGGGACCAATGTACACCAGAAATAGCCTTTGCTATAAATACATCCGTTAATGAAGTATCAAAATTTTCGTCTGCTGAAATCACAAAACGAAAGCCAAATTCGAAGGGCCTTTAGAAGAGAGGAGAACTTGTTAAGCGCGCAAAAAAGGTAGTGAGTAACAAGCACCTTACTATAACCTGCGGAGACGACATTGGGAGGCCAAGGTAGACCAGATATGGAAGCAAGAGCGACATTTATCATCAGCAGCAGCAAAATTTAATCTGAAACTGGCCAAAAAATATTCGAGCTCATTCACGATCACGAAAAAAATAGCATCAAACATATTTGAGTTAACCAATAAGGATAAAAAATAATAAGGGCAAATATCGAAGATATAAATCCATACATAAGAAGAGTAAAATTTTCATAAGATGTAATTAGGAAATTGTATAAAAAGAAGCGACTTTCATAGCAAGGCAGCAGTTGCACTTTAAACACAAAACAGTCAAGATGGAATGTAAGCGAACCATTCTACGAATGGATCACGGTACTGTTGATTCGAAAAAACCAACACCCTTTAAACCATCACCAGAGGACCAGCTAAGAATTGTTAGCGATGTACAGGTGCGGCCGGCAATTACTGCCAATCCTCCACCACTGGTTCGCTGCCAGAATACTCCACCGAGGAAGGTAGTTCTCGTAGGTACACCTAAAATGGTTTCTGCAGTTGACAAGTATTACGCTATCAGCCAATCACGGTCGGCCCTAAATATAGCGACCTTGGCCGAACCATCTATATCACAGCCAAGTCTTACGCAAAATGTTGACATAACCGCTTAGCCATTAGAATCGCTGTTGCAGTAAAATGACAACCCTAAACCAGCAAAACTCAAGCAAATAAGCAAGAAGCCAGCGACAAAAAAGGAAGTCCGAACAAAAAATTTGCACGTCTTCGCTGCCTTGATCTCAAAAAGATTGTCGATATAAAAAAAATTTTCTGAGCCTTCTATGTAATTTACTTGATTGATATTTAATTGATTTTCTCATTTTCTAAACCACATATACATATATATATATATATCTGAAATTAATTTTTCGTATTTTATTTATTTCTAATTTTTTCTGAATTTAAGTTTACTCTTTATATTCCCGTTAAAAAATGACGAATTAAAATAAATTAATACCGCAAAATGTGTATATAAATAAAAGGCCAAGCCTTTCTATTAAAAAGTTAAATATACCATTCTAGAAGAGCGGGTTTTCGGACTAAAACTCAACCATTTGTAAGACTAGAGGGTGCTCTACTCCCTGAGTACCGATTTTAAAAACAAGGGGGAAATGTGACGTATATTACGCACATATAGCTTTAATGCCTGCTTTTAATCGCTAGTTTTATTCTATCGTTTTGGCCACACTTTATTTAATTGTATGTAAATATACGTTGTACGATTCAATTGCTTACCACAAATAATTCGCAATAAGTAGATATTTTAGTTGAATAAGTATGCCAGGTTTGGATGGTATCGGCTCGATTCAAAGGAGACAAGAATTTGCCATCACCGCTATCTATTTATATCGGTAGTGCGATTGCGTGTGAGTGTGAAGTGTGCTTCGGGTATTTTATACCGCTTTTCACAGCGGCTTTAGTTCATCGCTTAAGCTGACTGTTTAGGTCACAGCGGCTTCGGCTGACTGTTTTCCACAGCGGTTTTGGCTGATTATTTTCCACAGCGGCTTCGGCTGACTGTTTTCTACAGCTGTTTCAACTGACTGTTTTCCACAGCGGTTTCGTCTGACTATTTTCCACCCGGCCTCGGCAGACTGTTTTTTCATAGGGGCTTCGGCTGACTTTTTTCCACAGCGGTTTCGAGTGACTGTTTTCCACAGCGGCTTCAGCTGACTGTTTCCACAGCGGATTCGGATGACTGTTTTCCACAGTGGCTTCGGCTGACTGTTTTCTACAGCGGTTTCGACTGACTGTTTTCCACAGCGGCTTTAGATGACTGTTTTCCACAGCGGCTTCTACTGACTCTTTTCCACAGCGGTTTCGGCAGACTGTTTTCCACAGGTGCTTCAGCTGACTGTTATTTTAAGTTAGTATTATAATTATCTTTGTAATTATTGTAATATATCTTATAAGGATACAGCGACTACAAAGGGGACAACCCTATTGCTACTTCAACTGAGTTATTCCACAGGAAAGGCGAAAATATTCGACAAACATTCCCGACTGGTTGCCCGCAGTAAGCCGAATACTCCCGCTCGATTACCAGCAGTAACGAATAAAAGCCGAATAATATCGCCTACTTCCGACTGATCAACGGATCATCGTAGCTGTTAGTAGTTTTATCTAAGTAAATAATTGTATGTTATCAAAACTGTAAATAAAGCTATATATATATATATATATATATATATATATATATATATATATATATATATATATATATATATATATATATATATATATATATATATATATATATATATACTCAATTCCCAGCATTGAAAAAATTTAATCGAGTTATAACTAAAGGTTTTTATGGATCCGAAAGTAAACCCGGGACAACACTTATCTACCTCAGCCGACGACAAAATCCACGCTATAATTTTTTTAAGTGTGACCATCAGCATGTTTGGTCATATTTTATTTGTCATTATTTTATAACTATTTTATTTGTTATTATTTTATAACTATGTGCGTGGTGTGACCACAAAACAAATTTTGTATTGATTTTGCTCTTAGGCAAATGTTTTTCAAATGTCACCAAATGTACCTTTAGGTTGTTGTTGTTTATTTCTTTTTTTTAATATATATATTTTTTATTATTATTTTTACACAAATTTTTATAATTTTTCGTATCATATAGTTCACAAGTGGAGTTTATTATTTATTTTTTTATTTTCACAGTATTTCTTGTTTCGTAAATGCAAATTAAAATGAGCAAAACAAAGCATACGCTACAGTTGATTAGCAGTGGCAGTGTAGAATAATCATATCATTCAGTGCTGTGATACATTTACGAACAAGCCCAATTATTCAAAGATTACAATTTTTATAGAGTTTTAACTATTGTTATAAAAGCAAAAAAGCAGAGGCTGCTGTAGGCAAAGTGGTAAACACGTTGACTACAAACCTGGTTGTCTCAGGGCTCAAATCCTGTGGCAATCAAAATACAAAAAATTGTTTTTTTCTGTTTAATGGTATAAATACATATTCAGAATGAACAAAAAAAACGTGCGGTCTCCTTCGTCGGTAATTTCTCATAGCAAATTCGCCGGCGAAGTAAAATAAATAACTCTCTCTCTCTCTCCTTTCACCAGCTGTCTTATCTCTCATCTATCCCTTTCCTAAAGAATGTAGTACGGTTACGAAAAATAACTAAATAGGTTTTAATGCCTGAAGTGCTATTTCTCTTTAAAAAAAAAAGAAAAAAAAAAAATTAAATTAGAAATGTTTTCTAAATTTATTTATGTTGATAATACTTGGTAAGTTTTGATATTTTTTTAGGTAAATATTTTATGTGGCAACCTAGGTGGTCGCGAATTCGTAAATTTTCGCCGTTGTCGAGCACCACGTTGATATTAAAAATAGCTAACTAAATAAAAGAAAGCTGAATTCAATTTAACCTTTTCATTTGGTACTTTAAATTAAGTTGTACCAGTTGGTTCCTATCTCCTTCATATGCAGTGTTATAATTAAAAAACAACTGTTTATGATGATGGATGAGAGTAGAGTGCTCTTAGATTTTATTATTACATTTTTACAGGGCCTATACTATTATAAAGTAGAATGTTGTCAATTAAGTGCTTTTATATGCGTATATAACACTCTCCCCCACTTAATATTTCTGTTTACCTACATAACAAATCAATTTTATAATTCAAATAATCTTATGGGTTTCTTACAATTTCTTTCGGAGCGCCTTAGCGCAGCTTCTGTAGACTCCGATTGATTGGTGACCTCAGCTTCGCCAGGTGATTCTGCAGGTTGTTCTAATATTACTTCAGAAGGTTGTTGAAAAACTACTTGCGGAATACCTTGGGTAATTGAATTGCTAGTTTTATCTCCACTTTGTGTTGGCACAGGATCTTTTTGTTGGATTAATGATGCTTTGGTATCAACTCTTAATTTTCGAATCTGATCTATATGTCTTTTCCACACGACCATCATCAAGTTTAATACTATAATGCAGCTCACCTACACTCTCCTCAACCACACCAAATTGCCACTTGTTTTTTGAAAGATATTCGCGCGAGCTACGTATTGTACCCAACACTTACAACAACAAATTCCACCAGCTAAACCAGAAAGAAGCATAAACAAAAGAAGCAGGAAATAAACCTAAATGACTAGAAGCAACAACAACAACTCATAAACACCTGAACTCAATTCAATGTTGAGTTCATTAAACTATTTTGCAATAATTTTATTTTTGTTAATTATTATAAATTATCTTGCATTTTTACGGAAATTACCTAATTCGAGTTCATGAAATTATTTTGCAATAATTTTATTTTGTCAATTATGCATTCTAAATTTAACACGATTTCTGTGCAATTCTTCTTACTTAAGCATATTTAATTATTTCGCAATATTTAAAATTCTTATTATTAATTTTAATATATAAGAGAACATTGTTAACTTTAAGTTAGTTCTTAATCTTCAGGCTTACAATAAAGTTGTATTTTTTTTAAACACGTTTTGTCTACCTAACGTAATTGGCGCAGTCGTACCTAGCGTCCAGTCGGGTTGTCGCAAATATCTTAGAAAGGATAACAAGGTTCCGCAATAAATAAAAAAAAAAAATTGTGTTTGAAAAGTTAACACGAACAACTTAAGTGAAGCAAACTTATTTATTTTGAATACGTAAAAGTAACATAAACTAAAAGTGCATATAAAAAAACAACAAAAAATATATATAAAATATATAAAATATATTTTTTTTACATAAAATAAAGAAAAAAAAAAAACGGAAAATTTTTACTGAAATCTATCCTGTGCTAATTGCTTCGATAAAGATCCCAGTGACGGCATATCACTGTCGAGAGTATTATACTGAGGGAATATCAGTACAAAGAAATCGATAGGAATCTTTAAGAAGCAGGAAGTCTCTTCAAGGCATATGAAGAACTTTCATGTGACGGAATATCACACTCACAGATAGACAAAATTTAATATTTGAACAAAGGAAGTGATGGAATATCACATCTAAAATTTATATAATCAAATATCAAATTTAACTGAAAACAATAATAATTGAAACAACTTTAAATCGATAAAAAAAATTACACTCCTACAAATCGGTGAAGGCACATCACCGAGCGAACAAAAAAAGTTATCAACAATCAGTGAGGGCATATCACTGAGAAGATATCAAGCACCCGACCAAAAGTATCAACTTTGAAGGACGAAGAACCTACGGAGCAAAACGTTATCAACAGCTAGCCTATAATGAACTCATCAGCTGCATTAATAATCGTTTTGTAAGTCAATCATAAATAATACAATATAATAAAATAAATAAATTTTGGGAAGTTAGGGAAGATAAGTATTCAAATTATATATACATATGAAATTATTCGAAAAAAAAAATTAATAATAAATTGTTGCTAATTAATTCCTTAAAATTTTTTGAAATTTGTATTTTAAAGCTTTATTTGTTAAATTTATATATACAAAAAAAAGTAATAATATATACTGGAATATCGATATTATTTATAAAATAAATTTGTGCATAACTTTCTATGAATAAAATATTAGAAAAACAGAGGCATACATACTTTTTAAGAAATAATCCATTACAGACGATTATAGAACACACAAACGAAGGACAGGTAATCATGACTGGAAACGGACAGGGTTCTACGCAAAACAATCCCGTTGACGTTTTCAATACGTTAAAAATCCCTGACGCGATAAAAGACCTACCAAAATTTGACGGGAACCCTCGTCTTCTGTATGAATTTATTAACAATGTAGAAGAAATTCTGTCCCTTATACAACAGACTGACAGCACCCTACAAGGAAGAATATTCTTACGAGCAATTAGGAATAAGATAGAAGGCGAAGCTAACGAAATATTAAATATGTATGGTACCCAATTAAATTGGGATGAAATTAAGGCAAACCTTATTCTCCACTATTCGGATAAGAGAACAGAAACCTCTCTTATTAGGGACTTGCACAAATTGCAACAAAACAGGAAAAACGTTGAACACTTTTACAGTGAAATAATTGAGCTACAATCAGCTCTCATGAATAACGTCAGAATTCATGACGAAGACAAAAAAAAGAATTGTTTTCAGAAATGTGTCTTACTGACTTCTTAAGTGGCCTTTCAGAACCTCTTGGATCTAATATTAGAGCTATGAGACCTAAATCTTTAGCCGAAGCTTTCAGCTTCTGCATTAAAGAACAAAATATTTTTTATTCACGATACAATCCCTACCCTAAAAAATCTAGATTCCAAAATAACCAACAAGTAGTCAATTACTCACAAAACGGATAAAGAAGCCATTCTCAAAGACATTTTCAACCAGCCCGTTTAGAGCAATTTCCTCAAAACAATGAACAAAAACCCCAAACTTCGAGATTTCAACAAAGTTATCAAGATTTTGTGAAACAAGAAGCAAATTCATCGCACACAAAAAGACCACAGCATTCGTTAAATTTTAAAAACAACAATTCAAGATCTCTGAATTTTAGAAATAAAGATCATAGCTGGACCCAAAACTTTAGAACAAACCCCTCTCATGCAAATAAAAACTTAACTGAATCTAACAACGTAAATACCTTTCAAGCCGACAATTATTTCCAAAACCTAGACGAGTACCAAAATAATGGTCAAGATAGATTTGAAGAATTAACCAATATAGAAGATCCACAAAATTTTCGGTTATCCGCCTTGAGGAGCCGACCGGATATATAAAAAGCATACACGCTGATTGGTTAACCTATATCCACATCTCTTCACCATTTGGTAAACCACTTAAATTCTTAATTGAAACTGGATCGTCCTCTTCATTTATAGATCCAAAATTCATTACACCTAAAGACAGAATAAATTGTGCACCCGTAACCATCAAAACGGTACTCAGCACATACAATTTGAATCAAAAGGTGATTTTACCTATGTTTCATGAATTCGATAAGAAAGGATACTTGGAATTTCTGCTTTTTAAATTCCACAGCTATTTTGACGGACTTTTAGGAATAAATGCCCTTACTCAAATCGGTTCTAACATCGATTTAGAGAACAAAGTGCTAAGAACAAAAAGCTGTACGATGGATCTTAAATATAAACCCAATTTATCTTCAGGCAAACATATTATACCAGGTAAATCAAAGAAAATAATACGCCTTCCAGTAGACGTCGAAAATGGCGAAATTTATATTGATGCAATAAATATTAACAACAATCTAATAATAACAGGTGGTCTGTACGTCGCGAAAGACTGGTACAGTCTCATAGAAGTTATGAACACACATATAGAAGAAAAAACACTCTTTCTTGAACAACCTCTTAGAGCCCAAGTATACGAATCATGTAATTTCATTGAATTAAACTGCCTTGATATCAATACTCCACAACAACATACAGAATTAAATAATATAAACACTGAAGATGATCAACACAAACAGAAAACAGATATAGCTAATTTACTTAGAACACAACACATGAACACCGAAGAAAAAACAAAAGTGCTTAAAATATGTAGGAAATATAAGTACATTTCTTTTAGAGAAGGTGAAAACCTTACCTTCACAAATGACGTCAAGCACAAAATAAAAACAACTGACGATATTCCAATCTACACAAAATCCTATAGATATCCGTACATTCATAAGGAGGAAGTTAGGAAGCAAATAGCAAGTATGTTAGAGCAAGGAATAATTCAGCATAGCTTTTCTCCATGGAGCTCTCCAGTTTGGATAGTTCCGAAAAAACTAGACGCGAGTGGAAGACAAAAATGGCGGCTTGTGATAGATTTTAGAAAACTCAATGAAAAAACTATCTCAGACCGTTACCCTCTACCTAACATAAATGATATTCTCGATAAATTAGGCAAATGCATGTATTTTTCAACTTTAGATCTCGCAAGTGGATTCTATCAGATAGAGATGCATCCCAAAGACATACCAAAAACTGCCTTCACAGTTGAGGGGGGCATTACGAATAAATTAGAATGCCAATGGGATTAAAAAACAGTCCCTCTACTTTCCAAAGAGTTATGGACAATGTCCTAAAGAAGCTAATTGGGAAAGTTTGCCTGGTTTACTTAGATGACATCATCGTCTTCTCTACCTCCTTAGATGAACATATCTTAAATCTCGGATTAGTTTTTGATAAATTAGATAGATCCAATTTCAAAATACAACTCGATAAATCAGAATTCTTGAAAAAGGAAATAGCATTTCTCGGACACATTGTATCCACTGAAGGCATTAAACCAAACCCAGCAAAAATCGAAGCAATACAAAATTACCCAATCCCGAAAACTCAAAAGCAAATTAAAGGATTTTTAGGTCTTTTGGGATACTATAGGAAATTCATAAAGGATTTTGCTAAATTAACTAAACCCTTAACAGAATGCTTAAAAAAAGGTAGAAAAGTAGAACTAAATTACAACTACGTTAAAACTTTCGAGACATGCAAAAATATCCTAACTAACGATCCAATTCTACAATACCCTGACTTTTCAAAACCTTTTATCTTAACCACTGACGCTAGTAATTTCGCTCTGGGCGCAATTTTATCGCAAGGCCGAATCGGAAGCGATAAGCCAATCTGTTATGCTAGCCGAACCCTATCTGAATCAGAAACAAACTATTCCACAATAGAAAAGGAACTCCTTGCAATAGTATGGGCAACCAAATACTTTCGACCTTACCTGTATTGTCACAAATTTCAGATAGTAACAGATCACAGACCCCTAACATGGCTTATGAGTTTAAAAGAGCCTAACTCTAAATTAGTCAGATGGCGGCTTAAACTTGAAGAATTCGACTACGAGATCGTCTATAAGAAAGGAAAATTGAACTCAAATGCTGATGCCCTAAGTAGAGTGAAAATTAATGATTCCGCAAATAATACAATTGAAACCAATTTAAACGAAGAAGCATTAGAAAATGCTGCATTAGGGTCCACAATCCATTCTGCAGAAGAAAACCTAAACGACGGAATCCCTATTTCCGAAAAACCATTGAATGATTTCAATCTTTAAATGATTATACAAAAATCAACCGATCCTCCAAATATATTTGTAGTACTACCCTTTCGTAACAAACAGCGAAAAATAGTGAAGCAATCAAACTTCACGGAAGAGGAAATAACTAACATTCTTAAAACACATCTACCCCCAAACAAAATAACAGCCATTTTCGCAGAGGACGAAATTTTTCAGTTAGTGCAATCATCGTACTCCAAATACTTTTCAAATAGTAGAAACTTTCGACTAGTGAGATGCACAATAATGCTCACTGACGTTACTGAGAATGATGAACAGGAAAAACTGATAAGGGAGTACCATGAAAAGTCAAACCATAGAGGCATCAACGAATCTTATTTTCATATTAAGAGAAACTATTTTTTTCCATTTATGAAGAATAAAATCGCACAAACTATAAACAACTGCGAAAAGTGCCAAACTTTAAAGTATGATAGAATTCCACCGAAACTGGTTTTTCAGAAAACTGAAACTCCCACCAAACCCCTAGATATAATACACATCGGTATTTAAACTATAAACCACCACCAAATTTTAACCATCTTAGACAAATTTTCTAAATTTGCAGCAGGATTTACGTTACCCTCGAGAACGAGTGTAGTTGTTTTAAGAGCTTTCAAGGACTTCATTACACAACACGGTGTACCAAAAAAGGTAGTCTGCGATCAAGGAGTAGAGTTCACCGCCAATATTTTTAAGGACTTTTGCAGACAATACCAAATTGATCTGCATATAACATCTTTCCAACAGACAAGTAGCAACTCGCCTGTAGAGAGACTTTATTTAACGCTCACCGAAATTTATAGAATAATCCTTACCATTAGAAGTGAAACAAATTTAGGAACTGACCATGACGACATTTTTCCAGAAACATTGATTACATACAATAATTCTATACACTCAGCAACAAAACACGCCCCTTATGAACTCTTCACAGGCAAGACGCAGGAATTCAATAACACAGTCAATTTCAATAATGAACATGAGTATCTGACCAAACTTAACGAGTATAAAGAACAAATCTACCCTCGAATACAAACTAAACTCGAAAACCTAATGAACCGCAGAATAGACAAATTGAATGAGACTAGAGAAGAACCAAAAGAATTCGAAGAGAATAGAACCATTTTTAGAAAAGAGTGCAGAAGAAACAAGATTACCCCTAGATTCAGTAGACATAAAATTAAAAGAAATAATAGGATAACAGTAGTTACGTTAGACAATAAGAAAATCCATAAAGAAAGAATAATGAAAAAACGCAAATTCACTTAACTTTTTTTTCAGACTTCCTCTAATAACCGCCAACGACATAGTCATCAAAAATTTGACCCACAATAATGGACTGATACAATTTGACCTCGGACCTGCACGAATAATACAACGATACAACAACTTTATCCACGTCATAAATTTGAGTGATTACAAAACTTCTATCGAAAAGTTTTCAAGAGCTATCGAAAATATTGACAACAAAAACACTATACATAATTCAATTGCCGTGACAAGACTTAAACTTAACGAACTTGACAGAAAATTAAACATGCTTCTTCCAACTAAAAGATCACGATGTGGATTGATAGACGGCTTAGGTACAGCTATTAAAGTTATAACGGGTAACGTGGATGCTAACGATGCAATTCAAATAAATTCTCAAATAGCAGAATTACAATCAAATGAGAAACAACTTCAAGACAACTTGAAAGATCAATATTCTATAAATATTGAGCTCACTGAAAGACTTAAAAACATAACAGACCACATAAACCAACAACACGAAAACATAGAAAGGTTTCTGAATAATCAAGAAGCATTAAAAAATAATAGAATTAATAAAGAAGAAGAAATAATTACAGATATCCAATATATAAATCTTATAAACTTTAACTTAGATATACTAAACAATCATATTTCGAATATTGCAGAGTCAATTTTATTTGCGAAACTAAACATTATATCAAAATTTATACTTAATCATAAAGAACTCGAGAGTATCTTAAAACATTTTGAATAACAATCCGTTCAAATAAAATCTATTGAACAAATTTATGAATTTCTTAGCCTACAAGCATATTTCAACAATTCTAATATTATATTTAATATTAAAATACCTACTATAAGTAAGGACCAGAATAGATTCATTCACTTAGTACCACTTCCCATTAATAACACAAAAGAAATTATAACAAAACCCTATATAACCTATAACAAAAAAGAAATACGATACTATGATACGGCTTGCGACGAAATCGAAAAAACATTCTACTGCCGAGAAACCAACAACAAAGAGATCAGCAATGAATCTAACTGCATCGGTCGCCTACTACAAAAAGAAACCGCACAATGCAATCTTAATGATGTCGGTCATACACAAAACATAAGTTCACCTGAAAATAATTTTATTCTTCTCACTAATATGCCTAAAATACTAATAAAGTCCAATTGTAGAATACCTCTGCAAGAAGTTCAAGGAACAGTTCTGATCCAGTACGATAATTGCACCCTTAACATAAACGGTGTGATATATGAAGACAAACCAGCTACTTATTGGGACCAGATCGATTTCACTGTAACTTCACATAACCAAGTACATGCAGAGACGGTCACGGAAACGCTTAATCTTCAAAAACTACAACAGTTCGAAATACAAAACAGGCAAAGTATCATCCAATTCAAAAGCTCAACTCAATCAGCAAACTTCCGCATATATGCATCTATTGGTATACTTTGCTTGGCCATCATAGCAGTCTTCATTTATGCGGCAAAAACAATTCAAGTGTACTAAGTCCCTCAGCCTTCAGCAGATATCGCTCCAGCCCCAACGAATTCGCTGTGGCCGTCGCTCTACACTAAGGGGGGAGGAGTTACGTATTGTACCCAACACTTACAACAACAAATTCCACCAGCTAAACCAGAAAGAAGCATAAACAAAAGAAGCAGGGAAATAAACCTAAATGACTAGAAGTAACGACCGGAGCAACAACAACAACTCATAAACACCTGAACTCAATTCAATGTTGAGTTCATTAAACTATTTTGCAATAATTTTATTTTTGTTAATTATTATAAATTATCTTGCATTTTTACGGAAATGACCTAATTCGAGTTCATTAAATTATTTTGCAATAATTTTATTTTGTCAATTATGCATTCTAAATTTAACACGATTTCTGTGCAATTCTTCTTACTTAAGCATTTTTAATTATTTCGCAATATTTAAAATTCTTATTATTAATTTTAATATATAAGAGAACATTGCTAACTTTAAGTTAGTTCTTAATCTTCAGGCTTACAATAAAGTTGTATTTTTTTTAAACACGTTTTGTCTACCTAACGTAATTCGCGCTGCTACTCTATCTCCTGCTGCGAATTTTTTGTTACTGGTGTGGCGTTGTTGGTTACTGATTTCGTTATGTGGTAGCATCAGATCAAGGCGGGACTGGATTTGGCGGCCGAAAATCAACATTGAAGGAGATTTTCCAGTTGTGGGATGAATAGAACGTCTATATGCCAACAAAATTTTTGCTAACTCTCTGGGCATCGTACTTGAGTTACATTTTGAGGCTAATAATTTATCTTTGACAGTTTGCGCGTACCTTTCGGCTTGTCCATTAGTTGCAGGATGATATGGAGCTCCCTGCTTATGTATAATACCATATGTTTTTAAAAAGTTTTGGAAATCACTGAAATTGAACTGGGTTCCATGATCGCTGACGAATATTTTCGAAATACCAAACTGTGCAAATATATCTCGACATTTTTGTATGGTGGTTTCCGTTGTCATATTTGCTACAATGTGGACCTCAGGCCACTTGCTATATGCATCCACTAGGATGAAAAGATATTTTCCTAAAAACGGACCTGCGTAATCAGCATGCACTCGCTCAAAAGGTTTGTTGGGTCTTGTCCAGCAATGTACAGGCATGACCCTCTTGGGGTAAGGACGTGTGGATTGACATGATAAGCATTTCGAGACTTATATTTCAATATCTTTATCCATTTGGTTTCACCAAACATACGCTCTCGCCAGACTTTTTATGCGCGATATCCCAAAGTGTGCTGTGTGTAGTTCGTCTAAGACCTTTTGGCGAAGTTGTTTGGGTACATACACCCTGATACCGCGTAATAAACAGCCATTATGCAAACTAAATTCGCTTTGTGATATACCAAAACGATCTTTGGGTTCACTTTCACGGTCAATTTTTAAGAATTTCATTAAATTTTTTACTTCAAAGTCAGCTTGTGTTTGTGTTCTTAGTTCTTCTAAGATTACGGGTAAATTGTCAATGCTTGCCTCCTCAATAATATGTACTTCATCAACATATTTATAAGTTTCTGTGCTTGGAAGACGCGACATCGCATCTGCATCGCATCGAATTGTTGTAAAAATAAGGCATAGTGCTCTTGTAGCTGAAAGTACTGGTAACCCTTTTAACAGCGAAAAAATTTGAGATATGGCACGATTATCTGTAATTAAGAAGAATTTTTTTCTATATACATAAGTAATTATAAAACTTACGCACACCAAAGATAACTGTATACACCTCTCTGTCGATCTGAGAGTATTCTTGTTGTACTTTGCTGAGGGTTTACGATGCAAATTGTATTGGCTCCTCATCACTATTCTCGTAACGTTGACTAAGCACAGCACCGACGCCCGTTGGACACTGCTAGAAGTAATGGTAGTTTTGGGTCATAATGTGTAAGCACCGTGTCAGTTCATTTGGTTTTTAATATCTTCAAATGCTTTTTCACATTTTTCATCAAATTCAAATTCAACGTCATTTCGTAACAAACGATATCACTCAAGTTTTTAATAAATCTCCCATAATAGTTAATTAAACCTAAAAAGGCACGAACTTCATCGCTGTTTTGGGGTTGTTTCATATTTTTTATTGCCTCAACTTTTGTCTTAATTCGTTGTATGCCGTCTTTTTTAATTAGGTAACAACAATATTCAATGGATTTTTCGACGTTTACACGCATGTTATACTTTTCCAGACGTTTTAGTACCTCCTCGATGCTTTGTAAATGTGTTATGTCACTGGGGGCTGTGATCTTAATATCGTCTAGGAATACTGATACCCCCGGTATATCACCTAGAACTTGTTCCATTAACCTTTGCCATTTGGCTGGAGCGCTAGCGATACCGTACATCATTCGAGTTGGTCTATAAAGACCCTTGTGGGTTTTTAGGGTTAGCAGATTTCTATCTTCCGGATGTATTTCCAAAAAAATAGAAAATTTTACGCCACCTGCCATTTTGCTGAATAGTTCGTCTATAGTAGGCAGGGGCTCGTTGGGCTTAGGATCAAAGTGATCTTTTAAGATCCCTACAATTTCCCTGTAAGATTTTTCCTCGGGATTTTGCGGTGTTAATTTATTACATAGAAAGTTGTATGTATCCTACCCAATGAAATGAAGCAGTAGACGTTGTTGCTTTGTCCCTTTGCATTCGTATAATTCCAAAGCAGTCTCGAAACGTGTAACCCACCTTGTCCAGGAAGTCTTTTTCACATCAAAGGTCTCGAAATTAAAAAATCCCACATTTTTATTTGGAGCAGTATTTTCAATCGCCATTTTGTGTCACTTTTTTTTTCAAAACCAACTTACATGTGTTTTCTATTGCAATATTTTTTTGAGAAAAAAATGCAAGTACCGGTTGCCCTTGTATGTATTTATATTTATTTTTTTGGGTTTATTGCTCAAGCTCGTCGCCAAAATTGTTATAATTAAAAAACAACTGTTTATGATGATGGATAAGAGCAGAGTGCTCTTAGATTTTATTATTACATTTTTACAGGGCCCATAATATTATAAAGTAGAATTTTGTCAATTAAGTGATTTTTATATGCGTATATAACATACAGTATTACCAAATATATAATTTTTAGGGCTTAAAATTTTATTTTATAAAATTTATAACTCTCTTACTTTTCCAAATTGCTTAACAATTTTTTATTTTTTAATTATTTTAAAATTTTGATAACGTGGAACATAAAAAAATCAGCTGGGCTATTAACACTACTTGTAAATTAATTTGCCTTGATGGTAACTATTTATGTTTTATAAATTTAAAGTTTAAGAAAATCATTTAAATCAAATGACCTTGTTAGACTTTTTTAAATAATTTTTATTCAAAATAAAAGTTTAATCTGTTAAAATATGTAGAAATAAAAAGTCATTTCAAACAAACACCTATAATTTGGTGACCCCATCATGTGTTTCTACTTGTGAACATATTAGAGATATAATTTTAGTAAGTTCTTCCGATAGAGACCATTTTTTCAACAACATAAACCGAGTAATCTAGAAATTTCTGCAGTCGTTACACGTATTAAAATTTCTCTGCTATTTTAGAAGAAGCTAAATATATATACTTACATAGGTGACCAAAAAAGCATCACATTTTTATAATCAATGAAAGATTTAGCAGTTGCTAATAATATAAGTAACAATGTGCTTAAAACATAACTTGCAGACAGTATAAATGTAATCCTTATTGCAAGCAATGCATGTCTTAAGGAAAATGCATAACCAGCCGATAAAATAGTGGATATTGCTTATTCTTTACAAACAAAAACCTAAAAATTGTTTCGGATATAGCGGCTACCGAATAATCAGTGTCTTTAACAAGATGCCTAATAAAGTACCATATTACAAAATAGTAGTATTTAATTGACACTGGTGCTGACGTTTCTGTAATTCCGGATTCTAGAATAAATGGAATTAATGTGTCCAATCAAACTTTATATTTATATTGAACTAAAAATTTTTTTACGGCGCACTGTGGTCAATATTTTGAGATAGCGGCCAAAACTACTTTTGGTTTTTGTTCTCCGATTTAAAAGTTATTAGACTCATATGAAAGTAGACAGTATTAAACCTCGGGAGCCAAAAAATTAGAACTCTATTTCAACTATTTCACTGAGAACAGGGTGGTCCAAAATGGGCTTTTTCAGAATTTAGTAAATTTATGATATTTTTAGTTAATTTTTAAAGTTTAAATGATCATAACTTTTTTGTTTTTCAGGATTTTTGGACGAAATAAATTTTGTGTTGTAACTTAACTTATTTCCTATTACTGGTAAAAAAAATTGAAGCTCTACTGTTTTCACAACAATTTAAATATTTTTTTTAAAAAGGTCAAATTTCTCGGAAATTTCCTACTTCATAGAGCACAACTCCTGTGAGTCAAGCTAAATCAAAACACAAATTTACTATTTTGTAGTCCTAACTCTCCCCTACATTCCTATATACACATGTTCATGCATCGGGACTGCACTTTTTGAGCTACAGCAATTTTTCTGACCCAAGGTAAGATATTCGGTACAAATGAACGTTATATTTTTTGAGAAGTTATTTGTATGTGAAAGTAGCTATTATGCATATATTTTGATGAAATTTTGTACAAGAGTTCTTATTGATCCAAAAAATAATTCTGTTGAAATTAGGAGAAGTTGGCCCATATTAGGACCTAGTCCACATAGAAGGGTGTATCAAAATTTTGACAAAAATGACAATAGAACTCCCAAATTATGTGGTATCTAGCAATTAATTTGGAAAAGGTAAAAAATGATTTTATTGCCATCTAATATTACATAACTTAAATACCTGAAACTTGCAAATAAATTTAAAACCAATGGAAATAACTGGTAAAACCAAGTATCTGTTATATTATGTTTCAAAGAGGAAAAAAGATCATGTTGAAACTTCGAGCAATAGTATATTAATCCATGCATTCATTTTTTTTCTTCATTATTGTTTCAACAATGGCTAAATTCAGTTATAGTGTTCTACCTGATATATATTTTGAACGGAAAGATGAAAACGACATTATTTTACATATAATGAATAATCCATTCTTCAAAATATGCGACAAACAAGAAATTAAAATTCATAAATTAAAAATAAAAAACTTTTTAAATACTTTAAGAAAACGGTACAATCAATGTTCCAGAAACAAGAAATTGTTTTACTCACGCAACCAAGAATGGCCAAGAAATAAACTTATTTTTAAAAAGGCATCAGTAACTACCACGGAAACTGGAAAAGGTGGTCGACCAGCAAAGCCAATTGATAATTGTAGTGAAAGATCACGAAGACGCAAGCTTAAACATATCAATGAAGAAGTTTCTTGTAGCATCATAAAGGATTCATTTCTGCATCAAATTCAACCATCGAAAACTAAAAAGAGTAAAATTGCTATCATTAATAAAATAGTGGAAGCAAGCCCCAGACGCACAAAGAGGATTTTAAAAAGTATGCCGACACCAACTGAAGAAAATAAATTTACTCCAGAAGAAGCATTTACACTATTTTTGGATTTGAAAATGACTGAAAACCAATATACAGAATTGCGGAAGCGAACCAATGAAAAAAATTGTGGAATTTTTCCATCATATCGAGATATAGTTTCTGCCAAAAAAGATTGCTTACCTTCACCAACTGCTATTAGTGTAACTTCAAGTTCAGCAGAAATAAAATTGCAGGATCTTCTTGAACACACTGCAGAACGATTACTAAAGACATTTGATGCTGACTATTTAAAGAAGTTTAAAAATTGCAGCATGACTTTAATTTCTAAATGGGGATGTGATGGGTCCTCTGGCCAGAAACAATACAAACAATGTAATGCGGAAAATTCATCAGATGCCAATTTATTCATGATTTCTTTCGTTCCATTACGTTTAACAAAAACATTTATTGGTTCAGAGCCGTCAACTAGTAGAGCTGCAGAGATAGATGTATGGAAGAATGAAATTCCATCGTCAACAAAATTTTGTAGACCAATAAAGTTTGCTTACAAAAAAGAAACTAAAGATGTCATAACTGAAGAAGTTGGCAAAATAAGAGATGAAATTAAAGAACTTAAACCCGTGATATTTGAATTTTATGATCAATGCATCGAAGCTAACTTTAAAATGTCACTTACAATGATCGATGGAAAAGTTGCACAAGCTTTAACAAAAACAAAGTCTTCGTCAAGCTGCACCATATGCCAAAAAACATCAAGTCAATTGAGCCAACCACCAACACAAGACGATAGTTCTAATGAAGCATATAAATTTGGAATGTCACCTCTTCATGCTAGAATTCGTTTTATGGAGCATATTCTTAAATTGGGATACGATTTGGAATTTGGCCCGTTAGGCGAAACAGTGAGAAACAACAAAGAAAATTTGGAAAAAAGAAAGCAAAAAAAAAAGATATTTAATAAAAATACCGTGAGATAGGCCTTATAATTGACCAGCCAAAGCAAGGAGAAGGAAATTGTAATGATGGAAACACAGCAAGGAGATTTTTTTCCGATCCAGAAACTGCGGCTTCTATAACTGGAGTAGATTATGATTTAATACGACGATTCCAAATCATATTAGAAGTTATAGCATGTAGCAAAAAGATACATGCAAAAAAATTTGGTCAGTATGCTAATGAGACAGCAACCCTTTATAACCAAAAATATTCTTGGAGACATATGCCAACCACAGTTCACAAAATTTTGTTCCATGGGGAACAAATAATTCAGCACAATATGCTTCCAATTGGAGATCTCTCTCAGATTCTTTCGTGAGCACAATACAAGAAAAATTTCCAGATATTGTACTAATGAAGATCTTATTAATATTATGTTGTGCACATCAGACCCGTATATGTCCAGTATTCGACAAAAATGGAAATCAACCTCATTAGAGTTAGATGAAGAAGCTAAACAACTACTGCAAAATGAAAATCAAAGCTATTTGGAAGAAATTTTTACTAATATTGTTTAATTAATACTAGTTTAAAGATTATAATTTGTTTCTAATTTTAGTATAAATTTTTATTAATACATTTAAATAAAATATATGTGCACTTTAAATCAATAGTAAAAGTTTACTAAAAATTTTATCGCTGTTGTGTTCTGTATATAATATATCCAAATGGTATTGATATTGTTGGGAATTTCAGTGTTATTTTTCAGTTTAATCCTCACAAGAATTAGCTTTCTTCCAAAAAAAACCTACCTTTGGCCCCTGTGAATATTGAGACTAAATAAATGTCAGGGGCCAAATGTTGGCATTTTCTGACCAAAATTAAGTTTAGGAATAATAAATAAGTATTGGTTGTAAAATACGATTGAGGAAAATAAGAAATTATAAAAAAATACCTATTTAAAATATAAAAATATTCAACTTTTACATGGAAACTCAACAAAAATTTAAAATGCATTTTTAACTCCACATTACTTACGTTCCTATCGGTCGATTTTTACGTTTGAACATGTTTGAAGCTTAAAGTCCCTCCTATTGAACAAAACAAATTGCGTAAAAAAATACCAATCCGGTCAAAAGTTATAGAGTTTTGACCGCTATCTCGCGAAATTGACCACTGTGCGGCGGTCGTTTCGTTGGATTTTCATCATAGCATGTGCTGTTCGCCCAATTCTGGGTGCAACTAACAAACTCATCAATGATCTATCATATAATCAAGAACTATTCTGTATACCAAAATGTTCTTTAGCAATTTCCTGCAATTGCAAGCAACGATGTCTCTTAATTGCTTAAAAAAGTTAGGAGGAACATTTTACTCTTCTGCGCGCATTACCAAAAGAAATTGACTTTGTTGGATTTCAAATATCTTTAAACAGTATATCGCCCAGGAAGTCTGAAATTCAAGCTATATTCGATCTTAAAAACCAAAGCACAGCTTAGGAACTACTAAGATATAAAATATTGAATTTCTATAGAGAGCTTTTAGTAAATGGGGCTAAAACTCATGCAAGACTCAACGATTTTACTAAAGGTGCTGTTAAGAATAATAGAACATCATTCTATGAAATTTTGAAATTAAGTGCGATTGCAAGAAATGCAAGAGGAAGAAATTTGGCGCACTTTGGGATTTTATTCAAAGATATTAACCACGCATGCTTGGATAAGAAATGAATTTCGAAAACCAATAAGTCCTAACTATAGTTGACCATATAAAGTGTTTGATGAGCATGAGAAATGTTTTAAACTGGAAATTGGTTCTCAAACGGATACTTTTTGGGTTGATCTTCTAAAGCCTGCATTATTCCAATCTTCAATCTATTATGTATCTTTAGTAAAAACCACCAAAAACTCTGTTATGTTTGGAATTAATAAAACCAAAAATGGGGTAGTGTGATAACTATTTAATAACTTTGGTTTACTGATTTCAAATTAAGAAAAAAAAATAAAGCAAACCTTGTTATAATTTTGCAATAATTTTTATTTAAAATAAAAAAATAGTCTGTTAAAATTTGTAGTAATCATTCGTAGTATAAATAAGTTTTTGAAAATTAAATTTAAATAACTGAATTAAAACGGCATCATGAGAAAATAATTAGCATTTTTTTAATTATCCGTTAAATATAATTTTAATTCAAATAAAATCCGGATTAAATGGTCTGTAAACATTATTATCATCTTTTACTAAGGAAGTTGACTAAAAGTTGTTTCTTATTGTTGCTAATTATTACTAAAACTCAAAGAGAGAAAAAATTTGTTGGGAAGTACACAGCAAAGAAGTGTAAATCAAAAGAAATTTGCTTTAGAATCTTCGAACAAATGTTTTTATTGTTTTCAGAATTAAAAATGCAATGTGCTTTTTCAGTTTAAAGAGTGTAGTACTGGTAGTAGTAGTAATGCGCTTAAACATCGAAAACGATTTTACCTAATAATTAAAAAAATAAAAAACATTTTATGTACATATTTTGCTTTTTATTTACTTGGATCATTATTTTCAATTTTTTCATGTGGTTACCAGTTTGCTGGCTTTGTTCTACTCGTATAGTTTTTGTTCTATACATTTTTGCACCTTAGTACATTAGTACTGTTCAGTTTTTAAGTCTTACAAATCATATCCAAGGCTACAGAAATTTTCCTTGCTAATTTTTTCTAGTTTAGCGTTCAGTTTCTTTTTTATATTTGGGAGAATTATTTTGAAAATTTCTGTTTTACTCTTGTTGCTAATTTATCTAGTAAAGCTACTGAACAGACCTATTGTTGAAGCTAATTTTATGATCGCTTGAAACATCGCCTGTGCAAAACAACCTTACATCGAAGCAGAATTTGTTAAAAAGAGTATGGAGCATGTAGTTATAACTCTAAATCCATTAAATATAAATCTGCACAGACTAATTAGCAATGTCCTAGTGTCACGTCATACAACCGAGCAACGTATAACGGAAATTAGTAAAGTTGTGTAGCTTTCAGCTTAGCCCTATCGATATACAGGAATATATATGAAAAAGAGATTTGTTAAAAAAGCTTTCCGCTCAGCGGATAAATTAAAGTGTCTGTGTTTTATCCCACTTGTTTTCCCAATTAAGTTTTTTTTTTTTTTAAATTTTGATTTTAAATTGAAGTCACACGTCAAGTTGTATGATATGTATGCTTACTTACTGTCTTAGCTTGTTATCCTCTTTTTGAATTTCTTCGTTTAATTTGACTAACTCTTCCATATTAATAAAAGAAAATTTTTGGAGATCTCTGCGTTCCTCGTCAGAAAGTAATTGTGTTGCTCCTTGGCATTGGTTTTTTTTTTTAGCTATTTTTATATTTATTTTGCTTATATTACCCTTTTTATTTTTATTTAAACATACAAATTAAATTTTCTTTTTTAATCTTTTTCTTAAATTTTTTTTCTTTTATTAAATTCATGTACAAATTAGTAATTCATATATTGATTTTGTCCTCAACGCCATATGGGCATTATTGAGAAAAGTTAGCAAATAATTTAACATGTAAGAGTATAATTCATTATAAAAGTATTAAAATATTAACATTGTAAAAAGGGAAAAAAGGAAAAAAAAAATTAAATTAAAATAAAATTTAAAAAAAAAATTACTTCAAACATCGTACATTATTATTACATAGGAAGCGTTTTGATATAAATATTCTTTTAGATCCGTTTTGAACCGTGATATTCTATTCTGGCTAATTCCGGTAATTCATTATATTTTGAACTTCCAATATATTCAATACGTTGTTTGGTAGTTTCTAGTCTACATGTTGCAACTCTAAGATTCAGGTGGTTTCTAGTGTTAACCATTGTTTGATCCTGCACAAAATTAATAATGTGATAACCGATAATATTCAATACCTTGTATAGGTACAACAGTATTTGATAAGTGAAGAACCCGTGAATCGGCATCACTGATTTACAGACATCAGCATGAAGAGGCAAGGTAGAATGCATAAGTGGTAAACTGTATATAACTTTTAATACTTTATTTTGCAGACATTGGAGCGTTTTTAAAATATTTGCGTTTATCCATCCATATACTATAACCATATAGTTCAAATGGCATTATACAACAACAGTTTAGTTTTAAGCTTTAATTTGTTTCTCAGTTTATAAAGGATACCTATTGCCGGTGCTATTTTACTTCTGAGAGCACTTATATGCATATTACACGATAAGTTACTTTGCAACTCTATTCCCAAATATATTACCGAGTCCGTTTCGTGTATGAAATTTCCGTCAACATAAATACTAAAGTAGTTGTGAGTTGCATGGTTCTGCGGTCTTAAGCGAACTAGTTTGGTTTTATTGGCATTTATTACCAGTTTATTTATTCGTGCAAATTCAAAAATCAATGATACGTCTCGTTCCATAACCGTTTTTAGTACCAGATCATATTTATAAGTATAAAATAGGCATATATCATTGGCAAACGTATATAATCGCCCAGTTACATCTAAATCACCCAAATCATTAATATATATCGAAAACAATAAAGGTCCCAAGCAACTGCATTGTGGGACTCCATACTAAATATCCATTATATCACTTTTTACGTCTTTAATCTGTACATACTGTTGACGATTTGTTAGGTAGTTTTCAAAAATTTTCCACTCTCTACCAACTATGCCATAATACCTTAGTTTCTGTAGCATTATATTATGATCAACTGATCAATGGCTTTTGTTAAGTCAAGACAAAAACCAGCAACTCCATTTGACCCCTGATTTAAACCGTGACATATGTAATTTACAACATTCAGTACTGCTTCTTCAGTGCCACAACCTTTTTTAAATCCAAATTGATATTTGTACATTATCTTGTTGATGTCAACGTATTGTAACAGGTTTTTGGTGAACAATTTTTTTTAAAAATTTTGTCAATAATTGACAAAAGTGCAATTGGACGATAATGACTTAGATCACTTGAGTTGTTAATTTTAGGGTTAGGGACCACTTTGCTCACTTTGAGACATTCAGGGTAGAATCCTTTTGCAACAATTTTCTTAAAAATTTCCATTAATACTGCTTGCTGTTACGTTACCGTAACACGTTGTCGTAATCCTGTGTTTTTTTTATTCAAATTTCCTATAATCAAATTTATATCATCCAAAGTAACAAATTGCACCGAAAAGCGAGGCAAAATTTGGCACAGAGTCCGGAACTGATTACAGTGATCTCCCGGAAAAATTTCTATTTGTTGTTTTAAATTTCAAACTGACTCAAAAAAAATTGATTTAGTGAATTGGCTTTAAGTTTGTCATCAGAAATGATTACAGCTGTTGATTTTACAAGGTTTATACTCCTTGTTGGTACTCTTCCAAGTATGTTATTTGAAAAGTTCCACGTCTTCTTTGCTTCTCTATTAAATTTTTTGATAGCATCGTGCTAAAAATCATTTCTTGATGCTTTGCAGGCCGTTTTGATAACTTTACTAATTTTCTTTAAAATGTTTTCAAACTTAGAATTTTTTGACTTGCGTCTTTTGTTTAATATTTTTCTCTTAAAATTGATAAGTTTTGAAGATTTTTATTAATCCATGGCGTTAGTTTAAATCTTATCTATTTTTTGTCACTCCGAGTCACTGTTGATCGATCAATTGCTGCACTAATGGCACGATTAAGAATTTTCAGGTTAAAATTAGTCAAGGCGTTTCCCAAATATTGTTCAACTTTATTTTAATCACAGAAGGATTTTTTAACTTCAATATACTTATTCGACTTGCAATTGGTATCCAATCTAAAGCAAATGTCAATTTACACTCTACTGAATCGACGAAAATTCTTCCAGAATAGTTTTCTAAATACATGATCGATGCAAGATCCACTGGATTTTTGTGTTGCATCGAGAAAAAAATTTAAATGTTCTACTTTCAAATTATTTTAAACTTCTTTTAGGCTATATATTTGCTCCATTTTTTCGCTCAAAATGTTTAAGCTAAATATTTATTCAAATCACAATTATAAACTAATATCTACACTGTTTTATTTCTTCTTTGTTTGAAATATGTTAATGTAGTATAGGGGTAACCGTGAGATTAAAATGTGTTTTTCTTTTTGCCATTTTTTGTTATGAAGAACTAAAAATTTTGTGTGTCGACACTATATCAATGACCTTAAACCTTAAGTACATTCTAAATCTTAATATTTTGCGATACAACGATAAAATCAGGGGCAGATATACCATCGAATTCAAAGTTGCAATATTGTTACGTGCTAACATGTATTCTATTCGAGTTTTTTATGTTTGTTCCGTATGTTTTAGTTAGTTGGTATTTGCCTGATAGCAGAAATTTAATGTTAAACGCACATACGTTCGAAAATAGATTGCAACTTTTTGTTAACGGTAAAAGTAACAGTACAAATTGAGTTCTAATGGTTTTAGTTTTTCAACCTGTCATTTCATTTAGTTCTTTTGTCAGCAGCACCTACATTTTTGTTGCTTTTAAACAAAATCCCATGTTTTATTCTCCTACATAATATCTACAATGTCTACTGCACTCCAGTCAGTAGTTTATCTGTTGGCTGCTGCTTTATCGTACACCTTTTTCTAAAAGCATGACATGCCAACCATGCATCAGCCAGTAAAGAGTATGCTTCAATGTGCCGCACATTTGGTGATATGGGTCTGTCTTCAGTTAAACAATTGGAAATTTATTTTACAGTTATCACTAGAATTAATGGGAAACCCCTTTGATAGTGACCGTTTTAGGTATGTGTAGGAACATATAATTCGCTATGATATTCTTATATATTTTTAATCAGAAGTAGAATACTAAGAATTTGCTCTTCTGGGTAAAGTACGCACATATTGTGATGAAAAGCTCTTCTTTAAAGTTAAGCCAACGATACTGCCTTGTTTAAAGTTAAAATTAAAGTCGCAGACTTGTACTAAATTAGTTTTTTTGTTAGTTAAGTCACTAACTAGACAATTTTCTCTACGCCAATTCTTGATGTTTTAGTTTCTTTTAAAACACTCCTTCCTTTATTTTGACTGCATTGCATCGCCAGAGATTAACATTAATACTTTAAATAAAAAAAAAAAAATGTAATTGAAAATATAATGGAAATAATCATCACTTAAAACTAAAAAATATTTAAAAATAGTCTTTAAGTATAAAAATCGTAAATAAAAAATACATAAATAAGACTAAATGTTGAGGAAACCGTGCAGCTAACCAAATATAACAAGTGTTATCTAACGATTAAAAAAAATAAGAATTAAAGCTATTTCCTTATTAATACTTAGAAATTCAGTTATTTTGTCAGTATGAAGTTGTTCAGGTTAAAGCAGATTTAACAACTTTTGTAATTTTGTTGGAGAATTTTTATTTCTTTTTGAAATACCTATGATAAAAAAATTTGAAAAAAAACAGAACTAATTTTTATTCTTTTATATTTTGTGTTGCTTGAATCTTTTAATATTTTTATTGCTGTTTTCAATTTTTTTACTGTGTGCTATATATTTGTAGTGCAAGTTTTAATTTTATTTGTCACACCTACTTGTTTTTTTAAAACCTTGGACGAAAAAGCTGCTTTGTTGAATTATTCGCCGATAACTACACCTTTTTTTTACTTTTGTACATTAATTTTGATTCATGTTCAACTATCCTAGCTTATTTTCTGGTCTATTTATTTCAAGGTATTTTATTGACTACATTTGACTTTTTTGTATTAGATCTTTGATCTCGATCATAAATAAATTAAAGCTGAGTATTGTATGCATTGATTTACTTCAAACTAATATGTTAAGTAATCTTGACTTGATGTTGTGACTGTCGTAACCAGCTTCAAAATTGTCCATACTTTCACAAAGTATGAGGATCGGTGTTTAGTTATTACATTGACGTTTTTTTACCCAACTGTTATTGTTTTGTGATGTTTGTTAAATATGTTTGTTAAAGATGTTGTGTAAATAGTTTTAACTGCACAGTGGGAATTTAAGGTCAAAAACCCTATAACTGCTTTGTTTATTTATTAATGTAAATGGACGTAATGTAGCTATATTTTTTACATAAATGTTTCTAAATCTGGTGTAATGAGGCTCTATATATATACATATATATATAGTTTGAATTTTATATCAATTCAAAGCGTCTGTCAATGGGTGTTTCTTTTAATGCAACGTTTATATTTTTTAAATTTTGTCAGGGGTTCTTAGAACCCTTTTCTTAGTAAAAAATAACTCATTTTGCAGAGAAAAATAAGATTCAAATGTGAAAGCACTAAATTTTACCGGTATAATGGTACTAGAGTAGCTGTCGTCACAGTTTATTTTTGTAGATGAAATTTTAAAAAGACTGTTTCCAGAACTATACAATAAACGCTTAAAAAGGCTTTTTTTAAACTTGAATTATTAGAAAAATAGGAATGATACGCGGACGAAGTCTTGGGCTTTACTAGTAACAATTGTGATTGGATGTATGTATGTAAGTAAGTGAATGAATACTGACAAATTCTTTATGTTCCAAGTACTTATTTAGGTTTTACAACTTTAATGCCTCTTTTTTTAATTTTTGTGACAATATCTATTTGCCAATATAGATTGGAATGACTAAAAAAATTATTTTCATAAAAAAATTCCACTTTAATCTTTTTCCGTGAGAAAAATTATCCTACTTTTCAAAAAAATTAATTAAATTTATTATATAAAGTTAGGAGCATTACTACAATCAAAGTAAGCCACATAATACGATTAACATTTGTTTTGCATGCCTTTTCAAAAAACATTTTTTTTGGGTTTTGGGGTGCATGTAGCTTTTTGGAATGTTTAAGCTCGTTCATTTATGTTTTTTATTATTTTTGATAACACTGAAAAGAAGTTGTCCACGGTGAAAATTTTTTTTATATTGATTCAATGGAGTAAAAAAAATGTAGAAACTAAAATATTGAAATGTAGATTGCTCGCGCTGAGTTTAAATTCATGTGCTTTTAAACAATTCTGTAGCCACTGATTTTAAATTAAAATAATATTCAAGTTTTATATATCAACAATTGATAATTGATATTTAAAATTGATTATTTAAAAGCAAATCTTTTCTTTTCAAAGCTCAGTATTTCAATAATATATATACAGTATGTCAATAATGTTTTTACACACAAAACAAATTCTAGTTCGTATGAAAAAAAAATTGCTTTTTATTTTATGAAATATAAAGTTTTATTATTTATTATAATTATTTACACAATTTGTAAAACAGTGTATATACAAACTTTTTTTTATGTCAAGAAACACAATTGTTGACATTTTTGTTAAAACTAAATAATTAAAAAAATGCATTAGAAAATTTTAGTATTTTGTATGGTCACCGTTGGCATCTATCACGCATTGCGATCTCTTTTTCATAGATCTGATTAACGTCGTAGTTGGATGTTATATTTTGCCACTCTTCTAAAATTGCTTTTTTATAGCAGTCGGATTAGATGGCTGGCGTTTAGCAGCCCTTTTTCTTAAATAAGCCTACAAATTTTCGATAGAATTTACATCCGGACTTTAAGCAGGTGTATCAATGACTTTGCCGCAATGTTAAAGCAACCACATCTGTATCATATGTGACTTATGTTTGGGATCGTTATCTTGATAAAATTTAAATACAGACTCCTTTTAATCCAAATTTCTTAGCACTGTTAACTAAATGGGTCTGCAAAATGCTTATATATTGTCGCGCATCCATTGTTGTTTCTATGAAAGCCAAATCACCCACTCCTTTGCTGAATATGCACCCCAAATCATCACAGACATTTTTTCAAATTTAACTGTAGGAATGATGTTGCGGTTTTCTAGCGATGTAAGGGGCTTTCGCCATACTCTATTAGGCCAATCGTTGTAATACAACATAATTTTTGTCTCGTCGCAAAATATGATATCGTCCCAATAGTCCGCCGGATGCGAGATAATCGTGATGGCAAAAGCAAGACGCTTTTCTATATTTTTTAAAGAAAGTAATGGTTATTTACGTGCAACTCTTGAAGACTATTTGTGCTTAATTAAAGCGTGTAGAACTGTTTCATTGCAAACATCTATTCCGCACTCTTCTTCAAGCTCCTTTGTAAGTTCTCTTGTAGAAATTTGAGGGCTCTGTAAGTTTTCTACTAATTAGGAACTGTGCTCATTTATTTATTTCAGGCTTAGGGCCACCTATACACTTTAACTGCAATCTACCTTCGTTTTCAGCTCAATTAACCACATTGTAAATGATCTTTCGTGCTACCACCGAAAATCTCTGACAGTACCCGAGCACTTGCACCGAATTGGTGGTTGTAGTAAATCAGCTGAATCACGTCGTACGATAATCTTTTGCCTGGCATTATTTACTCACAATAATTTTAAAAATGAGACGAGCACTGAAAATTTTTATCGTCAACTGACATTAAATATTACAGAAATATAACAACGTACGTGATAGATAACGGTTAATTAAAGTTGATCGTAAAGTAAGTGCAAAAAAAGAAAAAAATGTGTTTTGTGAAAAGAGTAATGTTTGTTTTTGTATTAAAATTTTGTTATATTTATGTAAATAATGTATTTTTAGTTTATACTTTTATACTTATATATGTATGTATATAAATTCTTCAAAAATCATAATTATAATTTTAAAAACGAATTAATATAAAAATTTTACATAAACTCAAAAACAAATTGAAGTATTTTCAAAAGAGTAAGCTATTTGTTAACTACAAATAAATTCTTTTAACTTAATATAAAAGTGTTAATGCTGGAAGTAGCAAGTTTACTTTAAAATTATTTGTTTGTATTTAATTCGTTGTGACCCTATGTTCAGTTAAAATTTGTGTGTCTGACCAAGATTTAGTCAAGTGCAACTACAAGTAGATAATGGTACAAACCATTTAGCTGCTCAACGTGATATCTCTATCTTTATAGTCAGCAGAGATTTAGTCTCATTTTTGTTTGCTACAATTTTACCTTAATGATAGTCCTATCTGTTTATATCAATGCTGGGACTCCTGTTGCCTTTGATGCCAAAAAAAACCAAAAACTAATCAAAATTTTTCGAGCCAGTATAAAATAAAAAATATAGAGAATGATACACTTGCATTTTTCAGCTGCATGCTGTTGTCTACGTGGTTCTTGCTAATGCCTTCCATTTTGATGTTGTTCAAAATCTCGGTGAGTTTTAAATTATTAGTTTGTAACAATGTATCTATGTACCTACCAACAACATACTGTCTTTAAAGAATGAATGGATGGAAAGATGGTTGGCTGCATAGGACGGATGAAATGAATCGTTGAAAGATTGGTACTACCTACTGTGGCGTGGATGGAGGCTTTTTTAATATAATTTTATAAAGTCGTTTGAGGTTAAATATAAATTAATTACACAAATAGTGTCTTTAGTATAAATATGGAGGAAAAGTTTATTTCTTTTTTCAAACAGTCATAAATTTAATATATTTAATATAAACAGCACTTAGAAACACTTCTGTTTTTTTGCAATAGACACTCTTTGCACAAAGTATGAGTTTAATGATGTGTGGAAAATAAAATTAAAGTTGTCACAATAATAAAACAATTCTGTTGAGGTTAAACTCTATTGTCTTAAAATATAGTTAAGAGAATTGATTTTTGCTAGGATTTAATAAGAAAAGTGTTAAATATAGAAACCGTTATATATATTGAACGTCCAGCTAAGTGTGAAACAGTTTTTGTACCCAATTATAATTACTGCTGTAGTCCATTTTTGCTTTAAACTAAAAAAAAATCCTTCTGGTAACTAAGAAATTTTATATAAAATTGCTGGTGATGATAATGTTTACAACGGACACAACGTAAGGTGTTTAGATGCCTAAAATGTTGATAATTAATGTAGCCACTTACTTAGATGACTTACAGTTTAATATGATCTAATTTTCCTCTTCTCTTTAAAAATTATCGCATCAGTTTATAGTAATTTTTTTTCTTAATTAATTTTAAAATTAAAATATATTGAAAAATTAAGCCAATTAAAAATTAATTTATTAGTCTGAAATAATGCTTATTTTTGCTTTTGTGATAACAGTTATAACTGCAAGGACCTTTGTTCGAAACACATGTCTTAAATCACAGATTTAGCTTTACCAAAAAAGCTACCTTGACTGTTCTTTTATTCCTGGCTAAAAATATGAATTCGTTAGCATGGCGGTGGACAAGCTTTTCACATCCGTCTTTCGTATCACTGAACAATATTAAATGACGATAGCGTCAATTAATTGGCGTTCATCAATTTGTTAGTGCCTCAAAAATTTGTTATGAACGTTTTCAACAAGCTTAATGTTCTGAAGATGTACTGCATTTTATTAAAAGAAATTCATTAAAAGAATTCTACAAAGCATTTGGTGATATAAACATATGTTTGAAGATTTTTAAGAAAAATCAAACACTATAGGTCATTTACATTTTTTTTAATTTTTCTTAATTTCCATAGAAAAAAAGTGCCAAAAAATGAAAGCTGTCCTGTGCAAAACTAGCTCAAGAAAGTTTAAGATTTTTTTTGCTCAACTCATTTCGCTAGTCTCCCAGCCGAGACACAAAAAAACTACGAGCCTACTACCGGCCGTTAT
Organism: Cistogaster globosa; assembly: GCA_937654795.1. Classification (NCBI taxonomy): domain Eukaryota; kingdom Metazoa; phylum Arthropoda; class Insecta; order Diptera; family Tachinidae; genus Cistogaster; species Cistogaster globosa. Next base: position 58,545,516 of record OW569407.1, on the reverse strand, counting down.
CGCGAGGTGATATAAGTCAAAACTTCTGGCAATGTGCAAGCCAGATATGGGAAAACACTTTTTTCGCCTGCCAGCAGAAGGCCGAAATTTAAATTTAAGATACTTTTATTCTTAAGGACTATCTTTCTAATATTTTATTATTTTTACAAAAATATTAATAAAATCTCTCGAGTTTAGCCAAACTTTCTTTAGCCCATATTATCCCATTGCTTTACTATGGGTGCCAGAATCACATTTAGCAAATAAAAAGATAAAATATAAAATTGTTGCTTATTTTGATAGAATATTACCCCAATTTAATAAAAAAATGTGCGCTTCTAATACCTTGGAAAAATGAGTTAGAATAATTGAATTTATTATCATTTTTTATTATACATAAAAAATAAAAAATCTTTTATTTTCAGTATTTTCTACGTGCATGACAAATTCTCAATCACCAATGAGGACATCACCGCAATCTCCATTCAGTAAGTTTGGTTTAAATACGTTCTTTATTTTTAAAGGTATAGGTACTTAAAGGATAAAATTATTATTATAACCGATATAAAATACAAACTTGAAAATTGTAATTCTTAACCCATTTTTCGCCGCACATAGTTCATGTTGACCAATTTGCATAAAAGTTTTTTTTTAGTTAATAAGATATTAATTAAAAAAATTGCGAACTTTAATTTCGATTATTTTTTTTTTTAGTTTCCTTGAAAATGGGTGTCGCTTATAATCACCACCGGCGAAAAACGTAAACACATAAAATTTTAGAGAAGTAGAGAAAAACGTTTTATTTATTAATAAAAATTACTTTTTATAGTAAGGTCGTGTGTAGGTGAACTTGGAAGATCTTGCAAACAAATGATGCATGACTGTGGCATTGCTTCCGGGACGTTTTTTTTCCTTTCTGTTTTACAATAAAGTATTGTAATGCTTTGGTACGTTTTGATTTCGATTCTTCTGATTCTGTTTGCTGATAGTATTTATCCTCAGACACAAGTACAGCTGTAGCGATCTTAGACCTGAAGTCTAGTTGTGGTTTTCAAATATTCCACAAAAAGAGTGTTACTTACAGGTGTTTATAAGAGCGAAATCCACAGCGTTTGAAAACAAAGGCTACCCCCACATTTTGCCTCCTACATTTATACGATAGTAAAATAAGGCATTGTCTGCCATATGAACTGATGAATTGATGGTATATAAATTGGTCGCAAACGTAATAATTGCGTTTTCATGTCAAGTTACGATGAATATTTTATTAGCGCGATCAAACATAAAATCGTATTCCCCTTTTCCAAAGTTCTATAGTTTTTAATGCCCATATTGCTCGGTAATCGATTTTCGCGGACTGTACCAGTGCCTCAAAACTTTTTTCTGACTGAAGACGCATTAGGTGAAGGAAAAAATAATCCTAAAATATATGCAAATTTGTCAGTTAACTAGAACTTACATACAGACGAAGCGGGAACCCACAACTTCAAGCCAAAACCAACTTGCTTGTATGCCATCTAATGGTCCCCAACTCTCACAATTCTTGTGTGTATGTTTATAAAGCTCACATTTAGGTATACCTTTTTCGCTAATGGTTATATTATTACCACAATATTGAATACTCAGTTACTCATTATAAATGCATATTTTTGTGAAAAAGTCGATGAGATAGAAAACTACATAACAAGTTTCCACCATACATATAAAATTTTCAGAAATTGTATTATCATGGCACTTAAATCTTCACATTTTTAAATAACCTTTTTGTCTTCTTTTTTTTTAATTTGAAAAAAAGAAAATATGTTATCTATCTATCTTATCTAAACTTAGTTAAACAAATATGCATCATTTATAATTATTAAAAAATCATACGAAAAAACCAACAATTTTTTCTTAAGCAGTTATGACGTTATAACGAGAGGTCATTTTATTTACTCAGCTGCTGTGGTCAAGGTGGTAAGCACGTTGACTACAAACCTGGTTGGCCAGGGTTCAACCCCTGCGACAACCAAAAATAATAAAAATGTTTTTTTCTGTTTAATGGTATAAATACATATTCAGAATTAACATTAAAACATGCAACCTCCTTCGTCGGTACATCTTCATAGGATATTCGCCGGCGAAGTAAAATAACTAATAAAATGGCTATACTTTCACCACCTGTTTATTTTCTCTCCTCTATCCCCTTCCTAAAGAATGTAGCATGGTTACACACTAATTAAATAGGCATTGTTGCCTGAAGTGCTACTTCTCTTTAAAAAAAAAAAAAAAAAAAAAAAAAGATCTAACCGACCCTAGACTCCACTAAAACTAGCCCAACAAGCAGCGAACATGTGTCGTTATAAGTATTTTTCACAGTTTTTTTTTTACTCTCCAATCAATCAGTTATAATACGAATAAAGTCAAAGTTGTTGGAGTTAAAAAAATGTGAATATTAGATATATGGAAAAAATTTTGTAAAGAATAATTCCTTTGCCTTTCTGCTTTATGTTATGGAATGATACTGCCTTTTGGCAAATTTTTGTAGAATCAAGTTCTTTCTTAATTAATTTTATGCCGTTACCCTTTTTATTTCTTTCGTAAGTTAATATGGCTTATGCATTGTTTTAATGATTTTTATTTTCTTTGTTAATTACAGACATTCGTAAAAGTCCAGAGAGTGTTGGCAGTTTATCGGCTGGAAATGATTCGTTAGTTTATGGTGACCGAAGCTTAGTATCTCCTCAAAGAAGAATATATCGTAGATATTTATAAAATAATATTTTGTAATTTATTTATATATTATGAAAGACCGAAAAGTGTACATAAATATGTAAGAAAACTAAGCCATAGACAAAACTTAAAAAAACAACTTACAAAAAGACCATCACTTATATGTAAGTGTATGTACTTCTGCAATAAGTTCAAAATACATTTGATTTTTATGCAACAATGCAAAATCCGTCTTAATAACTGTCTGGCTGTTTCGTCTCTTGTCCTTAAACTCAGTGTTTGAAAACAAACACCAAAGTACACTACGTCAGTGTTCTGTACTGAATTTTATTAAGATCAGTACACAAAATCATTTTCTACAATACATACAAAATGCATAAAAATTTTCTTAGCGTTTGTGTATGCGTACACAAGCAATATATCGTACCCAACGATTGTAGGATGATGATTACAAACACTACGATAACGAACTGATCTTTATTTTAGTGTATTTTAGTGTACTGATCTTAAAGATCACTACGTAAACTGTAGTGATCTTTAGTGATCACTACGCAAATTTAAGTAATCTTTAGAGTATTTTTAGTGAACTTTAGTGTACTTTTTAATGATTTTTAGTGTTTATTGTAGTGGTCTTGCTTGCAAATTACTTTTAGCGTTTGTTCTTTAGAGTATTTTTGGTAAACCTTAGGGTGGTTTTTTTGATTTTTAATGTTTGTCATAGTGGTCTTGCTTGCAAAGTTACAATTGAAAATTGAATAAATACAATCTTTTTATTTTGTATTTAAGAAACTTCTAAAGAAAGGTATCTTTTAATTTAAATATTATCGAAAATTTCAATATTAAACTGTAGTGTGTTGGTGTAAATTTTCCCTATAGCCCTTGTATTTATTTTAAAACAGCTGAAAGGGTTCCAGCTAAAACTTAGGCGTTCGAAAGAACTGCTGAAATAAGTGAGGCTATTGAAATAAAACTAGGCAGTTGTTGCCGATTTATGTTTACAATCAAAAGTCTAATTTTATTTAAATTTGTATCAATTTATATACTAGTAATGAGAATTAATCTTAGCCTTTCTAACTTACTTTAATATATTTCCGTCTCATGTGGTATTATGAGGTTTATATTTAAATTAATATTTTGTCAATCACAATGTGTCAGGTTTGCATTGCACTCAATGCTTCACTCAAACATTGCATCGTTAGCATTTTACAATGCATAAAAACAAAATGTAATTTGATTCTTCATTATTTATAAATTCTATGCATAGTGCATGCACTGTAGGCTTGTGTGGTACACTACAAAACATAATTTATCGATTAAATCTGTTATATAATTTAAGTATTTGTAAAAAAAATTGAATTTACAAATACATCTATTATAAAACAAATATAAAAAACAATATTAATAAAAGTTAAATTAGACAATTAAAAAAAAAAACAAATTGGTTGGTTGGTTTAAAATTATTTTAGATAATCCTAGATCTTTTACAATGTAAAAATCAGTAACAAATATTACTACATGAAAAAGTTTTAGAAAAGCTAGTTGTAAATTTATGGAGTTTAGAATATTCAACATAATTTTATTACAGCATAAAGATTGTTAATACCATATAATTTTATGAGCAGTTAATACATTTCTACATCTGCTTACAAAACCCCTTAATTTGTAAGAATTTTTTCTTCAATTTTGTAAAGTTTGTACAGAATAAACAAACTTAAATCTACTTTATAATAATCTATTTTTGTGTTAATCTACTTTTTTTTGTCATTGCCACTTACATGCTTTTTCGTTTCCCACATACATTTTTAGTTGCTATTGTTTTAGTTTTAAATAAAATTCTTTTAATCAATTAAACCAAACATGATTTCCTAAAATTTCTATTAAAAAATAGAAAATCTCTTAAATTTTATTACAATGTTTATATTTATGAAATAACACAAATTGTTATTGCCCAAACAAAAATTTATTGAGCCAACAAATTATTAACACAAAAATATATTGTTAGAAAGCAGATTCACGTTCGTTCGTTCTCTACCTACTCCATAAAGTGGAAGAAAAAATTACAAATTAAATGATGATTTAAAAAAATGTAAAACTATGTCTACCCACTCATAAAATTATATGGTATATGATGTAATAAAAACATAAATTACCACTATAGACCACTATGGAAAACATAAAAAATCAAAAAAAAAAAAAAACTACCCTTAAGTTTACCAAAAATACTCTTAAGAACCAACTCTTTAAGTGTAGTCAGTTCAAAATAAAAATAAAAAAAATAAATAAATAAATAAAAACAAATGTATTTTAGATAACTTTCTTTAGAAATTTTTAAACACTTTGCAAGCAAGATCAGTACGAAAAACATTAAAAATCAAAAAACTAAAACATTTTATTAATCCCTTATTTTTGGAATTCGTTATTTAGTTTTGTATTTCTGTCTTATACTTAATACATGCTGGTGTCCTGAATAAAGAAGAAAAATTTGCACACAAATACAGTTTTATAGATTAAAGTAGATACATTTATATATATATATATATATATATATATATATATATATATATATATATATATATATATATATATATAAATATATATACAGCCACATGCACATTCTTATTGTTTTGTTTTTTATTTGCCACCACACGTGAATATTTTGGACTCTACTTTTGCATACCTTAGTTTATGTATTTAGTTTAGACATAATTTCTCACTTGTAAGTTTATTTTTAGTTATTAATCATACTTAAGGGGTTTAGTATACATAATACCATAAAACAGTTTGTGTTTGTGTTTCTGATAAAATTAAACAAATTCCTTATATAAAACCATTTCACTGATTAATTAGTTTTATTTAAATACTTACAGTTTGGCATAAATCAGTTTATAGGTAAAAAAATATTTTTTCTTTATAACTAAAAAGAAAATATTGCGTCTTATAAGATTTTTTTATTCATTTGAAGAAAAAAAAAACATGTTTTTGTTTTGTTTTTGCCATACGTTTTGGTTTCGCAATAGAACAAACCTTCGGAAGATTCAGGCTATGAGAAAGCACATGGACGATACCCTTAATCGCAACCTTTTGGTAATTTCCAAGTGGGGCCTGGCGAACTGGGTTCAGTTTAAACCAGTGCTGTGTGTTTTGGCACAGGCGTGTTGCTGAAAATGCTACCTCATCTGTAATTATGGGCGATACATATATTAAGAAATCAGACCGTAATTTCATACGCATAACGCGCTCAGCATCCAGAGCGCATTCCTTTGTGGTCGATTGGCCAGTGAATCGCACTAAGCATTACAGAGAAAATTCGCTTTTTAGCCGAACAGTTCGTATGTGGAATAAACTCCCTGCAGAGATCTTTCCTGCCACTTTCAATATGCAAAGATTCAAGCACTACTCCCTCTATCCCCGTTCCCACAACCTAATTTCCTAGTTCTGGCACAATGCATTGCATAAGTAGCGGTCATCCCCTGAGTGCTGATCCTAATTGAAAAAACAAAACAAAAAAGCATCAAAAATAAAAATCTATTATTTCTCAAAGTTTTCTTTTCCACAATAACATAAATTCTTTTAGTTACTTTTTGACTTTCACATGATAAATTCTAATTTTTTTTAAGATATTTGATTCTAAGATTTGTTTAATTTTAAGTCAACTGCATATGACTCATCCGTCTTTTCTCTCTTGATATTTGATATTGCGGCTTCCCTATTACCTCGCGCCAAAAAATGTAACAAACATCCTTCAATGGAGTTGTGACTCGAAATATTTAGTAAAATTTTGCCAAGCTTGAGGAATGAAATAAATAGCGGTACTGTTTCCTAATTTACTCTAATTGGTCCATAATTTTTGTTTTGTCGATTTAACACTTTGGCGATGGCAAAATGTTTATAGTGGCCAAAGTAGAAAGCTCTAATTTATACTTTACGAAGAAGACACTAGTTGATAAAACGAAAGCTAAGAATTTTAGCTGTAAGTCAAAATCACGATTTATATTAAATTCATTCTTTTTTTTGTAGTCAATAAAGTAAATTACACATGATCTCTGTTAACCCCAACTGTTGCTTGTAGTAAATCACTTTATGTGCCTCGTTTTATTGATTTTTTCGCAATTTGAAACTAAAAAAATCTAACCTGCGAATGAATAAAAAACAACTTTGAAATCGCCTTTGAGATCTTAATATCAAATATTTATAAGTAAAGTATTTTTAAGATAAAAATCTTCATATAATAAAAGAATTGGAATTTTAATTTTTGTTTATTAAATTTAAAATGGTAAATTATATATTCCGTTTTAGTTTACCCTTGGCACATTTTTATGCGCATCAATCAAACAGTAAATTTAATAAATATATAGAGATTGTAACGCAAAAATATTTTAGGAACTTTTTAAGCTAAAGATGATTTATATTTTAATTAAAAGAAAATGTTGAAATAATATCAAATTGTATAATTTGCATATTTTTGGCAATTTTCAGAATTAACAATTAAGAATTTTTTTATTAAGTGCCAAAAATAAATTCCTCTTCATTTATTAATTCCTATAAGTTTTGTTCATCAGTCTTACATACATTTTATTTAACTAATAAATAAAAGCACGGTGGATTTTTTTGGAGGCAATTATGTGGCAAATATATACACAAAACTACACGGTAAGGATGACTAATAAAACAATTTCGTGTAAAGTAGCAATCAAAGTATAAATTAAAGTAACGAAGTGGAACAACTTGTTAATGTAAAGATGTAAAATAAAACACTGTTCAATTCTGTCTGCAAAATAGATGCTATTTAAAATGCAAACTTTAAATTGAAACATTTTTAAATTAGGCACTACGAAATCATATTATGCAGGATGTTGCTACAGCGCAATTTCGTTCGAGGGTGGAAGAAAATCGCTAAATCTTACGTTAAATATCATAAATAGGAGAAATTAATTATTTAGAACAATTTAATTTATTTAGACTATTTATTTATTTAGATCGACTTATTATTTTTATTGTTCTTATAATTGCAATTATTTTCAACAACGGTAGTGCCTTTGAAGGCCTAAGTTTTCTTAGATAACACTGGTAAAAATTTTTTGTCACGAGCGCTTTTTGATGATTATTATTTATGTTGGTGTGCCCTCAATAAAAATACATTATAATTTTATTCAATCACGTCTAGTTTTTTGTGACATATAGATATAAATGTCTAAGCTTATCAACGTGTTTTTCTTAATAACTTCATTTAGGCTGTTGCATTCATTTATTTTTACATAGCAAACAAGCCACGAAAGTTTTTTAACAACCCTTACAATTTTTGTTATGTGATTTAAAAGTGATTTAAACGATTTAGTACGTGATTTGAATATGTCTATGAAATAGGCTGAGCAGTTGGCTACTAGATTAAACTCCTGGAATATATTTTCTTCTGATATGAAAGTTATAGTGTGTCAATAATGTCTTTGCACATAAAACAAAATCTAGTTTTTTCATATTTCGTATGAAAAACCGCTTTTTATTTTATGAAATATAAAGTTTTTTTTATTTATTATAGTTAATAAAAGTGTAACTATTTGTAAAAGTATGAAAAAAAAAACAAAACAAAAAAAAAACGCAATTTTACAAAAACATAGGAAATTTAAAACAAAATAAACACTACTCCATTTTTTTATGTCAAGATACTCTTTACACAATTGTTGACATTTTTGTTAAAACTAAATAATTAAAAAAAATAAATTAGAAACTTTTAGTATTTTGTATTGCCACCGTTTGCATCTATTACGCATTGCAATCTCTTTTTAATAGAACTGATTAACTTCTTTAAGTCGTTGTTGGATGGTATATTTTGTCACTCGTCTAAAATTGATTTTTTTTAAATGTAATTCAACAACATTTTTGTCTCGTCACAAAATATGACATCGTCCCAATAGTCTGCCGGATGCGAGGTAATCGTAATGGTGAAAAAAAGACGATTCTCTATATTTTTTAAAAAGAGTAATGGTTTTTTACGTGGAACTCTTGAAGTATATTTGTTCTTAATTATAGCCTGTCGAACTGTTTCATGGCAAACAACTGTTCCGCACTCTTCTTCAAGCTCCTTTGCAAGTGCTCTTGTAGAAATTTAAGGGTTCTGTTCAAGTTTTCTAATAATTAGGCGCTCTGCTCGTTTATTTCTTTTAAGCTTAGGCCACCTCCACACTTAACTGCAATCTACCTTCATTTTCAGCTCGATTAAGCACATTGTTAATGGTCTTTCGTGCTACCGAAAATCTCTCTGACAGTTCCTGAGTACTTGAACCCAATTGGTGATTGTAGTAAATCAGTTTAATCACGCCGTACGATAATCTTTGCCTGGCATTATTTACTCACAATTATTTTAAAAATTACATAAGCACTGAATATTTGTATCGTACTGACATCGAATATTACAGAAATATAACAACGTACGTGACAGACAACGGTTAATTAAGGTTGATCATAAAGAAAGTGCAAAAAAGAAAGAAAATGTGTTGTGTAAAGAGTTTCTTGACATCAGAAAAATAGACTAGTATTATTTTTTTCCTTCACATGTTAGTTTTTTGTGGCCCTTGTATATACAAAATTTGATTTAGGTCTCATGAGCCAAAAAATGTTAAAATTTTGTTAACCACACAAAACAAATTTATTTAAATTATGTTTAAGAAGTTTTTGTAGAAACTTCTGGCTTTGTAAACATACACAATAGGTCATTTCGTTTTACTTTGTTGGTGACAATTATTTTCATTTCTTTTCATGACCTAAATAAAGCATCTTCGCAACACTGCCGCCAACTTAAGCCTTTTCATCCCGAATAGGCTCAACATTACGTTTCCCATATTTGGCCAGCCGTTCCAGGCGAACAACTTTCATTTTTGACCTCGGATTATGGTATCTCTGTATTCGGTAAACCACATCATTCAATTTCTTGATCACCTTGTATGGTCCCTCCCAGTGAGTTTGCAGTTCAGGACTGTCTTTTCTTGCGTTGTGGTAGAACCATTTGTCCTTCAGTAAATTTCTCCGTTTTCGCTGCTCGATCGGATAAACTCATGAAGCTCATACAGGTCTTCTTGTGCTTGAGGAACATTTTCATTGTCTTCGTTTGTAGGTTCCGGTTTAATACCAAATTCTAAATCTGCTGGCAGTTTAAGTTTTGTCCCGAACAAGATTTTTGCTGGACTACGGATAACTGTCTCTCTTGGTGACGTCATTAAGCTTCCTATAGTCAACGCAAAAACCTAGTACTGCCGTCTTTCTTCTTTACTAAAACTACTGGCCAACTCCACAAACTCGAGGGTGGCTCAATGACTACGTTCCGTTCCATTTCGCTGACAAGTTCCTTGACTTCGTTTTGCTTTGCTAGGGGAACACTTATCGGTGCTTGTTTTATAGGCCTCGCTTCGTCAGTATTAATTTCATGCTTCGCAACTGCTGTTCTACCTTGGCGTTTATTACTTAGGGCGAAGACGGAGGCATGTTTTCTTAACAACTGCTTTGCTTTGTTTCTGTCAGAAGATGTTAGTTCTGCCATCCATTTTTGCACTTGTTCTGCTAGTAAATCTCTTTCTCTGGCTTGTAATTTGGGGCATATTGTATTTACCACACAATTTATTATGGCTTCAGCTGGCTCACATCGACCTATCTCAAAATTTCTGTTAATGGTCTTTTCACTGTTGGACAGATTAAGTACTCTCACAGGAACTCTTCCATCGTCGCAGATTTTCACAAGGGCTTTAGCTGTTAAAATGTCGTCTTTTTCTACCACCCACGACCGGTTATCTACACAATCTGCCTCCACACGTGCCCATACCATAGATTCCGCTTGAGGTAGTAATTTCTGGCGTTCAACAGCAAATACCTTCCTTACTGCGGCCCTGCTCTCATAACCAACATCTAGGGGTATCTCCACATTGCGCCAGATCATTATTTGCTCGCCCATGTATAGATTAATATCGTTGGATATCATGAAGTCTGCACCTATGATTACTTCATCCACTATGTCGGCGACAACAAATACATGGGCAACGCTGATGTCTGCTATAGTCAGTCTTATCCTGGCTCTTCCATAGACAGAGGCTAAGTCCCCAGTAGCCGTGCGTAGTTGTACATTATTAAACGGTTCCACAGCGCCTTTTACTAAATCGGGCCTTATTACCGACTGAGCCGCTTCTGTGTCTATTGTGAGGACTTGCTTTCTTCCGTTGATAAAACCGCAAGCAGTTAGGTTGCCATTCTTCTGTTGCACAATTGAAATAGAGATTGTGAGGCCATCGGTTGTGGGAGCTAGCACTTGCCCCTTAGCGCTATCTCGATTTAGTTTAACGATGACTCGAGCGATTTGGTATTGTTCGCCCGCTTGTTGTCCCTTGCTGGCGAAACAGATCTTGCTCTTTTCTTTGTAGATCTGCAGTTGCGCTGGAGGTGGCCGACTTTTCCGCAGTTGAAGCATTTGGCGCGAGACTTACCCTTTTCCTCCTCCATTATTTGTTTGACAATATCCTTTATCTCGCTCCTTTTGTCGCCTTGGTTATAATCATCAGTCTCAAGACATCGCACCCTGTACACCTGTTGCTTCGAGATGACTTTAGCGGTCTCCTGTGCTAGCTCATATGCGATAGTTTCTGCAAAGGTTGATTTTTGCATAGCACAAACCGCATATTTAACATCTGGATCTCGTATACCATTCACAGATGCTTCAATTTTAAACTGATCGAGAAACGGATGATGTTCGCCTGGGTAAGTCAGCTGCACCAAACGTTCAATTTCCATGGCGAAGTCTTGATGCGTCTCATTCGCATTTTGAACCCTACCTCGCAACTCCATTCTATAAAGTTCTCTTTTATGCTCACCTCCGTACCTCCGGCATCCATTATGTACTTATAATTATTTCTACATCCAGCTGGTAAGCTTTCGAGTATCTCGGCTGCTGCTCCCTTTAAGGCCAAAATAAGCTTTATACCTTTTTCATCATTGTCCCATCTGTTCTTGTTGGCCGTTGTTTCGAACTGGAACTTAAAAACATTGAAGGGTGCGCTGCCGTCAAAGCTCGGACTATTTATCTTGCTGGCATGCTAAGAGATAACTCTCACTGGTCCTTCTCGAATTTTAAGTTCGCCCATTTGCACTTTTAATTCATTCAATTCTTCGTTCACCTTTTTTTCTAGGCCGCTGACTCTCAGCTCGACGACAACCACTCGTTTACTGAAGACTGCTGAAACTTCTTGAAATTTCTCGTTTACTTCCACTTAAAGTCTTTCTCCATTGACACTAGAGGTTTCTTGTATTGCTCTGAGGCTGTCTTTAAACGATTCTTGAAGCTTCTGGTTATTTTCTTCTATCTTCTTCATCATAGCTGCAAACATAGAATTCAAGTCCATAACGCTGTTTGTTGCTTGGGTACATATTTCAAATTTTTCTTGTTCTTCCTTTTCTCCGAATTCGTATGTCCCAATATCAATGCCTCGCTGCTTGAATTCGTCTATTAACCGCTTTTGTAATTCCGCTATGTTGTCCACTGTTGGCAGATCCAATTTACTCAGCTCCACTTTTAGCTGCTTTAACTTTAAATTTAAGCTCGTCAAATTTCATTGTGATTTATTTATTATTTGCAATCCCACTTCTGACACCAATTGTTACGTTCATTTGAATTTATAAACGTTTATTTTATTAAGTTCTTTTATTGCAAATTTAATACACACAATTTATTTATTACTTTAACTAAATTACACTTTATTTAGATGATTATTTACTTATTCGCGATTAGTGCACAAAAATACGCGATGGCAACTTCACCACTGTTTAACACAAGATCTTCACTGGTTGACGTTTTCACTTAGAATGTATCAGCATGTGTGGCAGTTACTTTTATATACCCAAAGTTAAGGCTCTTGAATATACTAGAAATTGCTCCATCTGTTGGTACAATATTCCTTTACTACGCATTTATCATTTGAGACACATGATGATTGTTATTTGCTTCCAGAACCTTCCATTATTATTTTGAATTTATTTATACATGCTGTCTATTTTTAATAGTCGTTATGTAGGTGTTTGTGTAGTTGTGTGTTGCGTTTATTTTTATTGCTTTGTGTTAGTTGCTTTTGTTTTGTGATTAACAGTCCACCCTAAATACGGGCGTTAGGCACGACGTAATTTAGCGTCTAGTTTTTACGCTGTAATGAGTAACTTAAATAAGAGCGCCAACGTTGTGAAACGAACAGTATTGTTTACTTATCTTATTTGCTAAAAACCACAAAATTAAAATAATTTAGAGAGATAAAATCGCGAAATTGACCTTAAAGGCCGTGTCAGATAGAACTTTTTCGCTTTGCGTGACTTTTCAAACTTTGAAAAAAAAGCGTAAAACGCAAGAGGTATGTCACAATAAAAACTTTGACAGCGCTTAATTATTGTTTGTTTACGTTAAAAGTGCATAGTAGTTTTTATATTTTCATTAAAATAATATTAAAAAATGTTATTGGAGGACATATTGGAATTGGTTCTAATCCTAATCTTAATGAATGAAGCATTAGAGATGTTAGAACAAGCTCCAAGACGTAGGTTTTGGGTGCGAAGCCTTTACCAGGACCGTGACCTCACAGGTATGTTTGAATCTAGCTTTGAGGAAATGCACAAAAGAGATCCAGAACAATTTCAAAAAAGTGTCCGGATGACCCCTGCTGTGTTCGATATGCTGTTGGCGCTTTTAAAGGAACGCTTGACAAAAATGTCAAACAGACCAGCCATATCTGCGTCCTGCAGACTTTTTATAACACTTATGTATGTAACCGATACTAACTACAATATAATATACATTTTTTTTTTGTTTGTTTATTTATTCAGAATATATTATATTTACATACTATAATAAACAATAGTTAACAATAACATTTTTTTTGTTTTTTGAATATACAATGTCCCTTACAGGGCACTCGAGTATTATTTATATATTAAAATTTGTTTTGACCAAAATAATATTAGTTCACATTTCATGTATACTAATCATCAATATATACATATATATACTCATTATAATGCAATGAAAATATTTCTACCATTAGGGAAATAAAAAAACATTGCCTTATTATCTAAGTAGTTTGTAAGGGTTTGTCAAGGGAGTAAAAAGAAAATAGACTATACATTATGTAAATAACCACCAGAATTTCTTGGCTCTTGTACTTTTGACTAATTTTAAATCTTTGCTTGATATACTTGTACTGTATCTCATATCCAATTGCTGTAAATTACAATTAATTTTTTTGTCATTAGCACGTCTATAGTTATGATAAAATATTGGAATTCCATTCTCATTCTGTAGCGTATTTTTATAATCAACATATACAAATGCTTCGGGGGGAACAAATCCTGTTTCTATAGACTTTGATAGATATTTGTAATCCGTATAGTATGGTGCCAATATTAGATTGTTTTCAATGCATTGTGAACATCTTAGAATATTATTTCTTATTAGTTTAATTATAAAGTTATCTATTCTTATTATATTTGCCTCAGTATATAATTTTTTGTTTGGGATGTATTTTAAGTATTCAGTTTGAGGGGATCTGTATAATGATGTGCATGCACTTAAACACTTTCTTTCAAAAATTCTTATTTTCTCCATGACCGACGGGGATATATTAAACCAAATAGTACAGCCGTAAGTCAAAATCGGTCTAATTAAGGCTTGGTACATAATTATTTTAACTCTAGGTTTTATATATTTGGAACGAAATAAAGGTGCATACATATAGAAGGCTTTCCTTGCCTTTGCAATTGTTTCTTTTATGTGATGATTAAAGTATAAAAATTTGTCTAGGTGTAATCCTAAGTATTTAACCACATTCTTATTATCAATTTTGGAATTTGTTAGGAGAGATTTTATTCCAAACGATTTCCAATTTGTTCTTATATTGTGATTGCATCTATTTACAGGCGGTCTAAACAGAATTGTTTCGCATTTTATAGTATTTATTTTTAGATTCCAATTAATTGCATAGCGTTCGACTATATTGTATTTGTTTTGAAGACTTTTATTGATTTTTTCTATCTTGTTATCTGGGTGATATATTATGATATCATCCGCAAATGAAATTATGTTGTCCGTATGATTTAGCAAATCCAGTATGTATTTATTAAATAGAGTGGGAGAGTTAACAGTACCTTGTTGAAGGCCGTTTATGATTTTGAATTCTCTGCTACTTTTAGTATTTTTATAGTGTATTATAAATTTTTTCTCACTTATCATATTGTATATCAATATAATTTGATTTATTGGAAGTTCAAGTTTAATTAATTTGTATATCAGACCGGCGATCCACACGCTGTCAAAAGCCTTTTCCATGTCAATTAGACAGGCTCCAGTACAATTACTCTTATGCCAATTCCAGTTAATATCAAAAATTACCTTGTGTATAGCATTGATAGTAGAATGTCTATACTTGAATCCAAATTGTTTATCATTTTTGATATCCTTGGATTTACAAAATTGATCAAGATTCCTGTTTATACATATTTCAAATATTTTACTAATATTGGGTAACAGACTTATTGGGCGTAAATTCTGTGGGCTATCAGGTTCCTTTTCCTTCTTAGGCAGAAGCACGGTTTTTGCTGTTTTCCACTTATGAGGAAAATATGAATTATTTAGCATATTGTTAAATAACTTGCAGTATTCATTGATTAGTATTTGAGGAATATTTTTGAGAACAATATTTGGAATATTATCAATACCTGAAGATAATTTATTTCTTAAATTTGAAAAGATGTATTTTAGATCAGATTCAGTAATAAAATAGTTTTGTGTTTGTGTTTCGTTAATATTATCTGATAGTAATGTTTCATTAAAATTGACAAATGTATTATTTTCATTTTCAAATGTTTCTTTTCTTTCAATGAAAGTATTAAATGCTTCAGTGACTTGCTGATGAATTGTGTTGTTTGGTATTATATTTTTACTTGAATGAATTGATTCGAAGAATGCTCCAATCGTGTTTAGAATTTGATCTTGTTCATTTATGACATAATTATTAAAATTATCCTTCATAAGGTGTCGTGGATTTATTCCCGCATTATTTAACAATGTTTCTGAGTTTTCAGGCATTTTTAACTTCTCTAAGTTTAATGGTGTATATTTTTTAAAATTTTTTTTAATTTTTCTGAACATATTAACGGAGTCTTTAGGGTCAATAGTTGTTAGTTTTTCTTTAATATTATTATTAATTATGGTATAAAAATTTTCATTTATCAATTTTTTAATTAATTTAATTTTAGTTTTAGCTATCATAAAATTTTCTTCTGTTACTGTTTGTTCTAATCTATTTTTTTTTTTTTGATAACATTGAGTATTCTGCTTTTTTCTCTATACAACATTGTAATTGTTGAGTTAGTTATTTTTTGGAATGTATTCTCTGTTTTACACTTTGGTATTATTTCATCAATTGTTGTGGTAATTATGTTATTTAGCCTATCTATGTGATCATCAATTTCAATGTTTGTAAGATTTCGATTGTTGCTAATAAGGGTATCTTGTTTGATTTTCTGTTCTA
Organism: Cistogaster globosa; assembly: GCA_937654795.1. Classification (NCBI taxonomy): domain Eukaryota; kingdom Metazoa; phylum Arthropoda; class Insecta; order Diptera; family Tachinidae; genus Cistogaster; species Cistogaster globosa. The sequence goes on along the minus strand of OW569407.1, from coordinate 58,529,281 downwards.
ATTTATTTTGAAATTTTTTCCAGTTTGTTATTTTATAATTAAAATTAAATTTATCTTTCTGTAACAGTAATGTGAAATTTTCCATTTCGCTATTCATAAATGCAATTATTTCTACTGCTTCATGATCGCTATCATACTGCAAATTTTTCAAAGAGTTAACCGTGTTATTTTCTGTAGCAATATACAATCTACAGTCTGATAAGCAGATGTCTAAGAATGAGCCTGAACGTGGATATGATGGAAAACATGTAGCATATAATTTACATCCAAATGTTATCTCGTTATCAATTAACCAATTATTTAAAAGTTTTCCTTTCTGATTATTATTATCGTTGCCCCAGTCTGTATGTTTGGCATTAAGATCTCCTGCTAAAATATAATAATTGTTTACATTCTGTAGATTCATGGATTCAAATAAATCAGAGAGTTCTTTCTTGAAATGAATATTATTATTACCAGAAGGGTAATATGCTGAAATTATATATAATGTTTTATTTGGAGCCAGATGAAGCTTAATTATGCAGCTTTCTAAGATTTTAAAGGAATTGATAACACAATTGGTGTAAAATGTATGTTTTAAGTTACTTTTTATCAATATAGCCGTTCCACCTGCTTGTGTACCGCCTCTTCTATCATTTCTTATTATGTTGTAGTTTTCAAATTGTATTTTGTGTTTAGAATTAAGTTTAGTCTCATTAAGCAGTAATATATCTGGATTGTGTTTTGAAATAAAATGGTAAAGATCATATCTTCTACTAATTCTTATTAGAGAATTGACGTTAACATGTATTATTTTAAGTTTTTTTGAAATTGTGTTTATTTGTCTGTTTGTGTCCATTATACGTCGAGCATAGAGAATATTGTATCTATTCTTGATACTTGAATATTAAGTTGTCTTTGAAATTCCGAAATTTGGTTATTTATATTTATCATAAAATTCTTGATTTCTTGTAAAAATGGGTTTCTATTATCTAAATTATTTATAGTCATATTAGAATTATTATTTCCCTTGACAACATTTGCAAATGACAGCTCATTATTAGAAGAAATATTCGTATTGATATTTTTATTTATTTGTGTTTCTTTTTTTTTAATACTAATTTTTGTTTAAGTAATTTGTATTTCTCACATCCTTTGTAATAAGAATAATTTGTCTTTCTCTTCATTTTACCCAAATTTTGTATAGAAAACTAGAAAGTCTCATATCAAAAGCCAAATTGATTAAATTAGAACCCCATTGGCTTTTGATATGAGACTTTCTAGTTTTCTATACAAAATTTGGGTTAAATCCACTGATGAGCTATTTGAGCAGTGGTGAAATGGCCATATGGATATGCTTTCCCCGCAGCAATAAATTTCATTTTTTAGTTTAGTTTATAATAATAAATATTTTATGAGAATATCATGAAATATTTATATTTAAAGGAATCAAGCACGAATGAAGTAAATTAAATTTTAAAAGATTCCGAATAATAAATTTTTATATTGTTGAGAAAATTATTTAAAACATATTTAATATTTCAAAAATTATCTTACTAACCTTTCATTGCTAATTTGCATTATGCACATATGTAAGCAGCTCAATTTTCAAACGATCTTGCACTTCTTCCGACTTTTTTTGAAGACATTCGTCTAGCAATTGCAAGAATGCACTATTCCTGGAAGGAACCTTTTCAGCTTTTGCAGCAATGACAGCTTTAATGGTTCCACAAAGTTTATCAAAACGCTCACGCGATTCATTGCCCAAACGCTGACGTTTTGCACTTTTCGTGCTACAGGATGCTTTTTCACTGAATGGGCTATTATTTAATTCGTCATCCTGTAGTACATCTTCGCTTTGAGGAGTGGCTGGTGCTTCACTGCAGAACAGTTGGTCGTCACTATTCCATTGAAAATTCGAAATGGTTCTAAAATTAAAATGGAAAGATTTAAAATTTAGCACATACAAAGTAAAGATTATTATATTCAACTAACTTTCTAGGAGTTATATGCTTTGTTAAGAATCGCATTGATTCTATATAGCACCACTGCGCTTTCTCTTCAGCAGCGGCTCCCGACTTTAGCTTACTTGCGGACATCTCGCGAACAAAACGTTCGCGTAGCGATTTCCACCTGTTTTTGCAATGTTCCTCTGTAAAAAATAAAAATAGCAAACAAGATAACACTCTGAACGGAAAACACAATACCTGACACTCCAATTGAAGCAGCCACTGCCTGCCAAGCTCGATCCTTCAGATACTTATTTCTGAATTGGGTGGAACTTTTGTCGAAAAGACATATGTGCATTTTTATTGCTTCTACTAGCTTTTCTTCCATAATTGTCTACAAAAAAAAAAAATAACAAAGGAATAATATTTAATAAGAAAAATTATATTTTAAAATACTTACCTCTTTTACGTTAGATTTTGCAAAAAATAATATACAAATGTAAAGCAGCTGATTGTCAAAGCGCGCCAAAAGATGAGTGTTGACCAACTTTGCGCTTTGCTTTGCGTTAAAAGTGCTTTATGTGACATGTTTCATATAAGTTCATACATTTTATCTTAAATGTCAAGCGAATTTGCAACGCAACGCAAAGCAAAAGTTTTATCTGGCACGGCCTTAAAATAGCTGTATTGTCATTACTGTTGGAAATACTTTTGTATATACCACAAAAAAAGAACAATAACAACACTTCTTTTGCAGCCAACTTCACTTTTTACGCGCAGTCAAAATTGGATTTTTCAATTGTCCAACGTTAGCGTCGCGCTATTTGGGTTGGCCTCATACATTTTGTATGGGCATGAAAATTTTTGACAGTTAAATAACGTCTTACGCTCGTATTTAGGGCGGACTGTAAGAAGTTTTTGTAGAAACTTCTGGTGTTGTAAACATCCACAATAGATCATTTCGTTTTACTCTGTTGGTGACAATTATTTTTATTTCTTTTTATGACATAAATAAAGCATCTTCGCAACAATATATTGAAATAACTGTAGGTGTATTTTAGAATAAACAACAGAAAATTTCTTTTTTATAAAATATAGAATTTAAAAGGAAACAAGTGTTTAATTCAATATATACCTACGTTCCTCCGAAGCATAACTTCTTTTCGAAAACAAGGAAAAAAATTATGAAAGTATGCAAAATATTAATCATACTTAAATATTATCATTGAAATATACTTTTTAATGCTATTTTTTTAATTATAATTATTTTTGTTAATTCTTAATTGTTCTTGTGTTTTTATAAAACACGAATTTATGGTAGCAGAAGGTTAAAAAAACTATACATGAATAAGTGAGGTACATAGATCCAAAACTTGATGTCTGTGAGTGGGTGTCACCCCATATGCAGTATTTATTACTTGCAGAAAAACACAAATGCGTTTCTATAGTGTCTAAGCTTTCCTAAGAAAGTTAAAATTTCTTTATAATTTTCGCAGAATAGTACATATTTTAAGCTGCTTATTTAGTGCAAAAAGAAATGTAAATGCATTATTTAATGGTAATGCTTGGGAATTATTTAATCATTCAGGTATGCTCTGACTATCGCATAGCGCTTAAAACTTGCCACACGAGTTAGGATGGCATGAAAGCTGTTCTGCAGTTAACAATCGCAAGAAATTTGGCAACTTGATATCGCGAGCACAAACTGAAGTGAAGTTATGAATTTATCTTAAAATAAACTTTAAAACATTGATACTTAAAATAAAATTACAAAAATTATTTTAATTTTTATACAAAAGTTTGTTCTTTTTTATAAATTGTTTGTTTTGATTGTTTTCTTGAAAACTGGAGATTTTGTAAAAACAGTGATTTTATTTGATTTTCAAGAAGTAAGTTAAAAAGTTTATTGATTGAATATTCGTGCGATTTAGGTGTTAAAGTATCTTAATAGAAAAAGCAAAATTATATTTAGCCAGCCAAAAAATTTCTTGCTTTGTGTTTTTGTTTTAAATTAATAAATATCATTTGCATTAATGAAATCTCTAATCGTCCATTTTTTATTCGTCCTTTTTTTGATTTTTTGTTTAGAAATTTAACTGAGCAAGAAAGCTGCTGGCATATTTGTTTTGAGTAGCAGGACATAAAACAAAATTTGGCGTTTCTCAAATCACATGCGAGTGTCAGAACATGTCTTGTTTGTTAGTTCACTTTTACATTATGCATTTTTTATCATTATGATCCCTAAATTGAAGTTAGCTGCACTTTGTTAAGACCAATAAACTAAGAAAAAGATAAATTTATAGGAGTTGATGGTCAAATATTTTTTGATTTTGAACCTAATAATATTATATAGAAACCAATAAACAAAATAAAAAAAATTATAAAATATATAAAAATGTTATAAATTTAGAAAAGGAAAGTTATCGAAAAACTTATCGTACCTATTTAGGATAATTCCTGTTAATGTCACATTAAAATTAGGGAATATTTGGACAGGACGAAAAAGGTGCTCGCCTTAAACTAAATTCTCTAAGAAATAAAAGTATGAGCAGCATTAGTTTAAAGAAGATAAAACTCAAATGGAAGAACTTAAGAACTCAACTCGGAAATGTACAAGTGTATATGATGTTCATGCTCCCAAGCTACGCTGTTTCAACCAGCTTTAAATTTTTTACCTTTTTTAAAAAGTTTTTAACAAAAATGTTTCATTTTGTACAATTAAATGCAATCATACATATACATATACTTTGTTTAACTACGTATATTGTATAAATTGTAATTTGTGTCGAGCGAGAGTGCGTATCATGTCGCGTAAACAGAACCAATTAATAGTTGACTTTATTGCAATATATAGATCTGAGCGAAAGAAGTTTTTGGTACACTGATTGAGTCATGCGATAATAATGGTTCTTCGCTTAATTCTTTCAATAAACTAATGTGGGAAGATAAATTTCGTTGTAATAACCATTTTTTGCACCACTGTTTACGCTGTTTATCTTATTTTTTTAATTAAAAAAAGTACAGCGATATCGGCCAAACCGTCCTGCTCCTTCGATTCCATGTTAAAAACTGAAGTATTGAACTGCACGTGTATGTACATCTCAGTTCACAGTTAAGGTTGTCAGTTATAACTGAACAGTTGAAACTGACAGTTAAAACTGTACGTGAGTGACCGGCCTTAAATATACTTTCATTTCTTACACTTTTAATTATATTTAAAAACTGAATTCGTAAGTTTTAGTTAAATACATTGGTGGAGAAAAAAAAAAACAAATGGAAATAGAAATACTAACATTTAGTTCTCAAAAAAAAAAAAAAAAACAAAGATTAGTGATCTCAAAAAATCAATTATTTATAAGGCTGCAAAGAACCGTGTTATATGAAATTAATTACACTCGTATAACAATAGAAAAAATTTTATAAAATATACTTAAATAATTTTATAACTTGTTTGCAATTTCATCTCTAACTCTTTGTCCTTCATTATGAAGTGAAACTTTGGGCAATTATAGTGAAAAATGTACTAAAGGTTTTGGAAAGGCATTTATGTCCGCAGTGGATAAAGTTTAAAATGGACATCAGTGAAAAACAAAGGTGTAGGAACTACTTTTTATAATTAATATAAAGTCCCTTCTATAGTCTACTGCAGTAATGGAGCTAATATTAAAATTATAAAACCTGCTGTTGACGAACATTTATTTTTCATCAGGAAAGGATATTTTAGTATGAACGCCATGATTGTAAGTAAAAACTATATATATTTTTTTTTTTTTTTGAGAAACTTATTATTATCTGTTTTTCATTGGAAGATATGTGATAGCGACATGCTGATTCGAGCCGTAGACGCACGCCACCCTGATTCAAGTCACGACGCGAGAATATGAATATGATAATCGAACATCAAGATTATTAGGGGATTACAGGTATGCGATAGAACCCTTTTTACTAACACCTTACAGAAATGATTCATATAACACAAAGAATTAAATTAAATTTATCACAGCACATGCTTCAGCTCGTAATATTGTAGAGCGAACAATGGGGGTGCTGAAAATCCGTTTTCGGTGTTCGATAAGTATGCTACATCACAGTCCGCATAAAGCGGTGAACAGTTCAACTGTTCAGTTATAACTATCAACCTTAACTGTGAACTAAGATGTAGATACGCAGTTCAATACTTCAGTTTTTAACATGGATTCGATCGTTCGGCTGGTTTGGCCGCTCTCGGTGTACTTTTTTTAATTAAAAACAAAAAATAAATAAATAAACAGCGTTAACAGTGGTGCAAGAAGTGGTTATTACAACGAAATTTATCTTCTGACATAAGTTTATTGAAAGAATTAAGTGAAGAACCATTATTAGCACATGTCTAAATCAGTGTACAAAAAACTACTTTCGTTCAGATCTACATATTGCAATAAAGTCAACTATCACTTAGTTCTGTTTACGCAACATGATACGTACTCTCGCTCGATACAAATTACAATTTTTACAATATACGTAGTTAAACAAAGTATATGCATATGTATAATTGCATTTAATTGTACAAAATGAAATATTTTTGTTAAAAACTTTTTAAAAGAGGTAAAAAATTTAATAAAATTTATTCAAATTTTAATGCAACGGTGGAACGATCGAAATTTTATTAAGTCGTAGTAAAAGGTATGTACTATAAATGAAGGCGGAAAATGTAAAAAAAGAATAATAAGTAACTAGTTTTTGAGCTGAGACGATTATTATATTCTTTTATATAATCGGAATGCTGAAAATTTTAATTAATGAATCAGCATATTATTTTGAAATGTAAGTTATGTTTTTTAGAAGGGTCTTTTAAATCTGTTCTTTATTTCATCAAAAGAGCTGTGCTGTGGATTTTTCAGCTGTTTAGCGAAAATTCTCAAATTCTTTAAAATCTTCATGTAAAATTCAAACCGACAAACGCATACATCTATAATGTTCTGACCTCCTTTCATCAAAGTGTATGTTTAAAACATGAAAGTTGGTTGAAACAGCGTATCTTGGGAGCATGCACATCATATACATTTGTACATTTGCGAGTTGAGTTCTTAAGTTCTTCCATTTGAGTTTTATCTCCTTGAAACTAATGCTGCTCATACTTTAATTTCTTAGAGAATTTAGTTTAAGGCGAGCACCTTTTTCGTCCTGTCCAAATATTCCCTAATTTTAATGTCACATAAACAGGAATTATCCTAAATAGGTACGATAAGTTTTTCGATAACTTTCTTTTTTTAAATTTATAACATTTTTATATATTTTATAATTTTTTTTTATTTTGCTTATTGGTTTCTATATAATTTTAATAGGCTCAAAATCAAAAATACTTGACCATCACCTCTGCTTCTATAAATTTATTTTTTTCTTAGTTTATTGGTCTTAACAAAGTGCAGCTAACTTCATGTTTAAAAACAATTTAGGGATCAAAACGGTAAACAATACATAATGTAAAAGCGAACTAACAAATAAGACATGTTCTGACACTCGCATGTGATTTGAGAAACGCCAAATTTTGTTTTATGTCCTGCTACTCAAAACAAATATGCCAGCAGCTTTCTTGCTCAGTTAAATTTCTAAACAAAAAATCAAAAACAGGACGAATAAAAAAATGGACGCTTAGAGATTACATTAATGCAAATGATATTTATTAATTTAAAACAAAAACACAAAGCAAGAAATTTTTTGGCTGGCTAAATATAATTTTGCTTTTTCTATTAAGATACTTTAACACTTAAATCGCACAAATATTCAATCAATAAAGTTTTTAACTTTCTTCTTGAAAATCATATAAAATCACTGTTTTTACAAAATCTCCAGTTTTCAAGAAAACAATCAAAACAAACAATTGATAGAGAGAACATACTTTATTTTTTATATTATTTACGAGTTTAATTGTATAAAAATTAAAATAATTTTTGTAATTTTATTTTAAGTATCAATGTTTTAAAGTTTATTTTAAGATAAATTCATAACTTCACTTCAGTTTGTGCTCGCGATATCAAGTTGCCAAATTTCTTGCGATTGTTAACTGCAAAACATCTTTCATGCCATCCTAACTCGTGTGGCAAGTTTAAAGCGATTTGCGATAGTCAGAGCATACCTGAATGATTAAATAATTCCCAAGCATTACCATTAAATAATGCATTTACATTTCTTTTTGCACTAAATAAGCACCTTAAAATATGTACTATTCTGCGAAAACTATAAAGAATTTTTAACTTTCTTAGGAAAGCTTAGACACTATAGAAACGCATTTGTGTTTTTCTGCATGTAATAAATACTGCATATGGGATAACACCCACTCACAGACATCAAGTTTTGGATCTGAGTACCTCACTTATTCATGTATAGTTTTTTTAACCTTCTGCTACCATAAATTTGTGTTTTATAAAAACACAATAACAATTAAGAATTAACAAAAATAATTATAATTAAAAAAATAGCATTAAATAGTATATTTCAATGATAATATCCAAGTATGATTAATATTTTGCATACTTTCATAATTTTTTTCCTTGTTTTCGAAAAGAAGTTATGCTTCGGAGAAACGTAGGTATAAATTGAATTAAACACTTTTTTCCTTTTAAATTCTATATTTTATAAAAAAGAAATTTTCTGTTGTTTATTCAATTATTACAATATATTTTTGTTTCTTCTATGTTCAAGGCGTTTTCTCCTTGTTTTATTATCGGGTGTTTTCTATAGTAATTCGTGATGATTTGATGGATACAGTCGAAAGAAAAACATTTTTTTTACAAATTGATTCTTATAAAACTAATTTTGAGAACTTATGCCGGGCTACGGTTAAGAGTACAAATACAACCTCACGGTTGCGGATGCGGTTGTTTTTTTTTTAATATGAAGTTTTGACAATATAAAACGCACAAAGAATCCGCACGATATTAGGATCTATTTTAATTTTAATGCGTTTTCTCTCAGACTCTTAATTTTCAATATTTTCTCTTTTAGCATGTTGCCACGGTTTTACTGTTTTTAGTACAAAAATTCATATGTGTTAATATTTTTTGTGAATGACTAGAAAAAGAGAAGAAAAAGGAAACGTAAAATGTCATTCAAAATTAATAAAAAAAGATATTGATTTTAGTGAGAAATTAAAAAATTAGTAGACAACTAATATGATATGACAATAAAATCCGCATCCGTCACCGCACCTCATTTTATTTGGTTTTTCTCTGAGATGCGGAATTCGGCAGCGCAACTGTAAGGTTGTATTTCTTCTCTAAGTTGTATACTTAGCTGTACTCCTGCAACATCATATCACGTCCTTAACCTTTGAATTTGTACAAAAAGTTAGTGACTTAAATAAAAATCAGTTGTAAAAGAGACCATTGCCATATTTTAACGTAATATTATTGAACGAATTTAAACTCAAAAGGAATTTTTTTTGCTGCTTTCATGTTTTTGTGCGTATTTTAGTATCGAGACAGGTCAAAATTCCTGCGAAAGCATTGCAATAAATTGGAGGCTAAAGATGAAATAAAATATTCTATGGAAAGTGTATATAAAACTAAATTAGACGAGATAATTATTACGAAAATACACTTAATTGTAACGAAAATAAAATGTAGAAAAAATCAAACAGACCTCGTTTCTGAAGATTTTTTTAAATTAAATGTACACGTGAGCAGAACTCTAGAATATAATGTAGAACTGAAAATTACAAGATCAGTTTTAAAATAAAAATATTGTTTATTATTTTTTCAATATTTTGCTACACCGTGGCATCTTCAGGAAACAAATTTATTTTAATTATGTTTTTTAAAATACAAATCATATTGCGAAATATTGAAAAAAAAATCATAAACAATATTTTTATTTTAAATCTAACCTAGTTCTTGATTAATTAAAAAATTAATTATTTATAAAGGTCAAATGCTTTCCCGATAGTATTTTTTTTTACAAACACAAAATACCTTTTCTGGTTTTCAACACATATATTTCCATAAATTACTAGTAAAAAAATAAGGACAAGAATTTTCATCAATTAAAACAGAAATGCCGAATTTAAAATTTTTACAACAACACCTATTTGTGACCCCTCGTTATATTAAAACACCACACTGTGCGGCAGAGACAGGAAGAAAAGAGTTTTGTTAGCTGATCTTCAGTAATTAAATAAGTCGGGCTGTACGAAACAAAATTGTCTAAGTTATCGTCATTTTTTTAAGTTAAATTGGTAATATTTGAATCTACTTTCAATAATAAATATTATTTTGGTAGTGACGGCTATAACGATGATGGCTATTCATGTAAACTACACCTCACTATTTAGCCACCCAACTTAAGTAAAAAGAATAAGAGAATGGTCGTTAACTCAAATCTCACCGAGGTCTTTATCCTTTTCAACAAAAAGTTATGACAACTATGGTTATTTATCGTACTCGCTTGATGGATATTTATGTTCGCTGCTTCTTCTAGTGATTTTTTATTTAGATATATTAAAGAAGAAAAAAAAAATAGCATGACAACATAAATAATAAACTTAAAGTAGTCTGAGCAGTATAATCACCGTATTTCGTTCTATTAATTATCTTACGCGACCGCTTTGGTTAATTTTAAATATATGGGGTTCCTTGGGGTCAACTGTCTTCTCTTATGGTGCTTGATGCAAATTAAAACAAAAGAAAGCATAATAACCTATAACACATAAACCCAACAATGGCTCCTATGGTTTTTATTGTGTCTTTTGCTCGATTGACGTCCTCCTACCTCCACAGAACATTCTAAGAGGTTTGTTATGTTATGATAAATCTTATGACATAATATTATTGAACTTGTGGACACTCTGTAAACATTTCTATACATAAACAATTTACTATTATAAAATTAAGTATCTATCATGTAATGAAAGTTAAAAAAAAATAATGAGAACACGTGAACTACACAATATGGTGTCAGGTGTGAAAAATAATTACTTTGGCTACACATACTATAAAGAATCCTGAAATAAATAAATTATAAAGAACTCACAGAAATATATATATATATATATATATATATATATATACATATATATATATATATATATATATATATATATATATATATATATATATATATATGTATATAATGGAATCTAAAGATTTCTGTACATTCTCATGACAAATGGCAGCATTTAATATAAAGCTACAAACTTACCAACTGAGGGGCGAAATTGGAAAAAACAATTTCAAACAAAAAAAAGTGGCGCTGTTACTTCATCATATGGGAGCGGAGACCTTAGAGATATAAAAAAAAATTTAAGGTCCACTTTATACCAAAAGTTAATATTGCCATGGAGAGGCATGCATTTTTTACTCGTCACCAAAAATTAGATGAAACTACTGCTGAGTATGCTACTGCTTTAGAAAACTTAAGTATATCCTGCGAATTTGCGACTTTAAGAGAAAGTTTTTTAAAGGATATTTTTATTTGTGGTCTTTTGGATAATTTTAAAGCCATAAAAGAACATCTATTAAGTGAAAGCAACATTAGTTGGGACAAAGGTTTGGATATTGCAAAAAGCGTAGAGTAGCAGCTCTTCAAAAGGTAAATGGCAAATATCAGCAGCAATATAAACAGCATGTACACCATCAACAAGCAACCTACAATGCATCAGTCAAAAATTTTTTCACCAGTATGTCCAAAACATGGTCAAGGACATAAAAATAAATGTCCAGCGGATGGTTCTGTTTGCAACTTTTGTGGAAAACGAAATCACTGTGCCAAGATGTGCTTCAATAGGAACTCAAATAGAGGACAGAGTAAATACATTAACAATATTCAAGAAGATCATAAAGAAGGTAACGAAGATGAACAAGATGAAATGCTTTTCGTTGGAACTTTGAGTGCTGTGAGTACCCTGAGCAACAAAAACATCTGGAATGTCAAGGTAAAAGTAGATAATAGAACAAAAACATTCCAAATAGATACCGGAGCTCAAGCCAGCCTTATGCCAATGAAGACTTTCGATGCTTTAGGAATCTCTAAGGTTAAAGGTAAGAATTTATGTAATATTGTAACTTTTAGCAGTGTAAAACTGCCAGTAAGTAGTTGGACAATTTTTTACAAAAATATCTTATGATAACAACATTTATTATACTGATTTTTATATATTAAATATGAATTGCAACAATATAATTGGTTTGGAGTTAGCCTCGAAAATGAATTTGATAAAAAATATTAATGATATAAAATGTGATTCAATTTTGGAAAGGGACATAGATATTCTTAATGGCTTAGGCGAGCTAAGGGGGAAATGCCATTTAAGGATTAGAGACGATATTCTGGCTGTTATAGATCTACCGAGTACCATTCAGCTTACACGAGCCTTTGATAAAGGAGTTTGGTAGGATGATTGAATTGAATGTAATAAAAGAAGAAAAATACCCTACATATTTGGTAAATTCTGTGGTATTAGTGACAAAAGCAGATGGAAGTATAAGGTTATGTTTATATCCTCGTAATTTAAACAAGGTAATTTTAAGGCCTAGATATGATTTTCGTAATGTATATAAATGTAAATAAAAAATGAGCGGCTCTAAATTCTTTAGCTTTTTAGATGCTAAATCAGGTTTCTGGATGATTTCACTTGATGAGGAGTCTTGCAAATTTTGTGCATTTAACACTCCATTTGGTAGATTTTGTTTTTTACGCCTACCATTTAGAATAAGTGCTGCTCCCGAAATATTTCATTCAGAGATGATCCGGCATTTCGGAGATATTCGAGGACTTGTGATTTGATTTTTTAATACACGCACCAAGCATATCCGATTACAATCGAATTTTAAGTCAAGTTTTAAAAAGAGCTAGAAAAGTGGGTATTAAATTCAATCAAACAAAATCAAAAATTTTAGGAACAGAAATAAAATAAACAGGTCACATTTTAAGTGCATGTGGTGTAAGGCCAGATGAAAGCAGAATAGAATCGGTAAGTCCCAAAAAATAAACAAGAATTGTAACGTTTCTTAGGAATGATTAATTATTTAGGATGTTGTATTGACAATTTGTCTTCAAAAAACAAGCATTTGATGGACTTATTGGAAATGATTCTGAATGGTGTTGGAATAACGAACAACAGAAAAAGTTCGAAAATTTAAAAAATGAAATAACACGTGCACCAGTACTGACCTATTACAATCTAAATAAGCCCCTTTTATTGTGCGTAGATGCATTTAAATTTGCTGTAGGAGCAGTTATTATGCATGAGAATAAACCCATAGCCTATGCATCAGCATCTTTAACCAATTTCCAAATGAATTACGCACAAATAGAGAAAGAATTGTTCCGAATTCTATATATTTATAGCCGACATGTTATTGTTGAGACCGATCACAAGCTTTTGGTTGCCCTTTAAAAAAAAAACCATTACAAGATATTCTCTCGCGACTTAAAATATTTATGCTTCGGTTATTGTCCTATAATCTTACAGTAGTGCATAAATCAGGCAAGGATTTATTTATTGCAGATACCTTATCTCGAGCTCCTTTAAAAGATGTTTTATCAGATTTAGATAAAGAAATTGATCTACAGTGTAACTCATTAATGAAACAGATAGCTCTACTCGTACCAACATTGGATATAAATATTATTAGGGAACAGACAGAAAAGGATGAAGTATTGGAAAAAATTCTATATTACATAAAGGAAGGTTGGCCGGATTTTTAAAAACAGGCGGGTTTTAATACCGAGTTGTATGAGATACACGAAGGTCACATGGGAATTCAAGGTTGTCAACATTTAGCGAGGGACTCCTTCTATTGGCCTAATATCAACAACGATATTTATGAGATGGTTTCAAAATGTGAAACATGTCTAAAATACAGAAATGCAAATCCAAAAGGAAGAATTAAAACGTCACGAAACTATAAATATCCCTTGGTAAAAGGTTGACAAGAAGATGCATTTAAAAGTTATTGATTATTTTTCCAAGTTTTTTTAAGTAGAATTGCTGGGTTTGGGTTATTCTTCATTGTAAGTAATAACAAAATTGAAATCCATATTTGCAAGATATGAAATACCCACACTATTAGTCTCGGATAATGGTGCTCCTTTACTTCATATGAATTCAGAAATTTTTGGCAAGACTGGTGTATTGAACATGTTACTTCAAGCCCATATTTAGCTAGGTCCAACGGCCTTGCTAAAAGGTGTATTCAGACTGTAAAAAATATATTTTATCATTGTAAGAAACAGGTTCGGATTTATATATAGCATTTTTACAAAATCGCTCAACATCTAAAATAATTTTCCAAGTCCTGCGGAATTATTAATGAGATGGAAACTGCGTACAAAGTTACCTTCAAATTTAGATAAATATAAGCCAAAAACTTTTAATCCCAAAGAAAAATTATTTGAAAAAAACAACACAATTCATGTAAAAGATTTAACCTCAAGTCAAAAAATCCAAAACCTGTTGAGGTTGGGAAAAATGTCTATTTTAGAAAAAAGCTGACATCTGTATGGTTCAAAGGCACAATTTTAAAGACATAAAAGGAACCAAGGTCTTTTTTGATAAAAGATGTAAATGATGCAGTAGTAAGGAGAAACAGGCAACATATTGAGGCTGCTGTAGTCAAAGTGGTAAACACGTTGACTACAAACCTGGTTGTTCAGGGTTCAAATCCTGGGCAATCAAAATACAAAAAAAAAATGTTTTTTTCTGTTTAATGGTATAAATACATATTCAGAATGAACAAAAAAAACGTGCAGTCTCCTTCGTCGGTACTTTCTTATAGCAGATTCGCCGGCGAAGTAAAATAACTATCTATCTTTCTCCTTTCACCAACTGTCTTATCTCTCATCTATCCCTTTCCTAAAGAATGTAGCACGGTTACGAAAAAATAACTAAATAGGCTTTAATGCCTGAAGTGCTACTTCTCTTTAAAAAAAAAAAAAAAAAAAAAAAACATAATGAAATTGACATACTCAAAACCAAATAATTATGATATTACCAATAATCTTCTCCATATGTTTAATAATAAGCAGCGACATAAAAAATAAGAACACAGAAGATAATATTGTTAAGTGTACTGTTAATGATGATGTTAATACTAATTGTAATAAAAATACTAATGAGGTCTATACATCTAAATATTGGAAAAAAGTAATTTCCCCAATCAGACTGAATTTATAAGATAAAGGTTCATTAGTTTTTTTTATAATAATAATGACTCAAATAATTAAGCTTGAGACCAAGCTTCATTTTGTGAATCATTAATAAAGTTTTGTGTTAAAAAAAAGGAAGATGTTATGTTATGATAAATGTTATGACATAATATTATTGAACTTGTGGAAACTCTGTAAACATCCCTATACATAAAAAATCACCCCTATTCTGCGTTTTGATTAAGTCTTCGCATTCAGTTCCGTTGCGATCGTAAATTGGTATTTTGTAGAAAAACGGAATCGAAAGAAAAAGAAGAAGACAACAATGTTTACAAAATTAATAGCATCATTGTGGAATGTGAAAATGAAATAAAAATAAGCTAGTTAGTTATTATTTTCATAAACAAATGTCAAATTTAATACAAAAAGTTGTATGCAAGGTACATTTATTTTACTAGGTAGTGTCGTCCGCCCAGCTGGTTTGTAGTTGGAATGTCAAAAGTTGTTTATATTTTCCTACTTTTGTTTACGAATTTAATAAACACTAACAACAAGCATATGCAGAACAGAGAGAGCGTTTGTTTTTAGACCAATTCTCTTTATTTTTTTTTTCTATTTTTGACATTTCGACTCACAAAGCAACAATAAAATGCTGTGTTGTTTTTACAAATGTTGTATTTGTTGTAGAGCCGCTATTACCTAGTAATATAAATGTACCTTGGTTGTATGTTTACATAATTGAAAATAATTTCTTGATGAAGTTTAAAAAAAAAATTGTTAAATAAAATATAAAAACAAAATAAAAATTAATTGGCCACAGCAACTAATTTTTGCACTGGCTTTTTTTGTTGAAGGAACTAGTGCATTGAGGATTCCTGCAACTTCCTCTCAGAACGCTGCCACTTCTTCCTTTGATCGCTGGTGGTATCCACATGTAATGTCTGTTTTAGATGCCATTACATCTGCCAGTTTTTCATACTGCCCTGGTGTTGTTGTTTTTGACCCGTAATACATAAACAAAACACATCGGATTCGGGTTCAAAAGTTAACAATTTAAAACAAAAAAATTTATATAATTAAACAAATTAGTTAAAAATAATTTTAAGTGTTTTTTTAAACCGTTTCTAAACATTTTATCTCATTTTCTACTTACATTTTTTGAATTTTTAACTTTTTAACTTAAAAACACAAAAAAGAAAACCCCTCCGTTAACAAAAAAGCAACTGAGCAAAACGGAGCTCCGATCGTAATGCAGAATACATACAACCGAAAGAAACTGAGCGGAATCTAAACGAAGAATACCAAAGTTGTCAGACGGAGAAAATTTCAATTCGAATCGAAACGCAGAATAGGGGTGAATATACTGTTATAAAATTAAGTATCTATTATGTAATGAAAAAAAACCAGGTTAAAAAAAATAAAGAGATCACGTGAACTACACAACAAGGTTCATTTCCACCCTCAGGAGTTATGGATTCTCTTGTGCCCTTATTTTACCTCAAAAGGTCCGTTAAACATTTTTTGGCTTATTCGGGCTTTTGCGGTTCTCTAGCGGACCATTGTAGGCAGGCTTTATCTGAAAGAAAATACATGTTTACATAATCAAAACAAAATTTTTGTGCGGGTATAACAATTTGAAGACAGAAGTAATAACTGAATTCTAAAGAAGGCTACCAGGATCATATATAAACCTTTTTTCTTGCTATTTATTAATTTCATTTGGCTGACACTATTTTATTTATGTATTATTATTTTTTTAATAAATAGAACATTACTTTTTCGGAAGGGTAAATTGTTTAAACTTATTTTATACGCAATATACTCCTCGGACCCTTATACATCTTAAAGCGTTTCAATGGCGACCTATGTTGCTGGTGATTCGCCTGATGAACCATTATATATGGTACTGCCCTCCCCAGCACTTTTGACACTTGTTAAAATATATGATTTAAATTTATACAGAGGTTTTTGTAACAAATCACAAAATATTACGTTCATGTTAAAAAAGGGGACTGTTTCAATATATTAAAATAAAGATTTACCCAATGTCATACGAAACGATTTTCGATGATAAATAACAAAATATAATGAAGTGAAACATGTCTGTATGTAACTATGAATATAATTTTGTGTTCTATCGATTTGTCTTTCCGCAAAGGAGTTGCTCGTAAATGGAATGCTTTAAAATAAACCCTTTCACTGAAGTATGGAATAATTTTTCATACATCAGTTTTAAAAAGATTAAGCTGTTAATAACTTGTATTGATTTAAGTTAAGAAATTTCCCTTAAGCTCAGCCTAGGGCAACTATTTATTTACTCCAACACATTTGTTGTTTCAATTACATTTTACTTTTAAACAAGAAATATTTTAGAAGCTTTATTTTCTTTTTGTTTCTCTTGTTACAGAAAACTAAATTGCTGTTTCTAAGCTTTTTTTTAAACAAAAGATGAAAGTGTAATAAAAACATGATTTAATTTTATGTTCTTGATGTTGACGTGCTTAAAAAATTGTGCATAGACCTGCCTAGTTGGGTCAAAAGTTACAATTGCAGAAATTTATCTACTAAAAAGAATGGGTTGTATTTAGATTTTATGATACTTCAGAGTAACATAAAAACAGTATAAAGTTACGAAAAAAATAAGCCGTTATTGATTACAATTAAAATGCATCTTAAGCTACAAGCACCACAGATTATTTGTCAAAAGAAATTAGGAAAAACTGACTACCTTCTTTACTATTTATTTACAAAAAAGCTGCCGGTTTTTTAAAGCAAACATTTTATAATTCGAATACTTTGAAACCAAACGAAAGAAATAAATTATTATGTTTGCACTATAAAAATTAAAGTAACACCACATGTCCAAAATGAAAAATCTAATCACACAAACAAAGCAGTTAAGCTCAAATATTGTGCTAGCATTTAAAATAAAACATAACAAGTAAAAAAAGCTATGTACATTTGGCTATACCGAATGTTGTATACCCTTCACCATAAATGTATAACATCATTCAACAAACTCCAAATTTCCCTTTAAATAATTTAAATAAAAATCGGTATAAGATATTCTTTTCTACCATAAAGTTTTTTAGTTCTGTGTTTTTCAAAATTGTAATTTTTGCTTAGGGTTGTTGTCCAAACTTAGTAAATGAAAAGGTGCTGTCTCAGATGAAAGCTCACCAATTTTTCTACATAAACAACAGCCATCTGCAGTAATTCAAGCTAAAGGTGAAAAAAGATGTACAAAAATTAGAGCCAGGCGTGATGTTTTGCCCCCTACCTACAACGTCATGGACTGGTTTTTGATAATATAAAAACTTTTTTACCCTAATAAATTTTATAATTTTAAACAAAGCATACAAATTTTTAACGGAGCTTATGAAAATAGATCGTGTTTTGACGTATAAAATTGTGTAATGAATTTTGTTGTTATTTTTTAAAAAAAGAAATAGATTATATTGAAATATCATCAAAATGTTTGGTTTTTATATCAAAATAAGCAATTCCTGTAAAATAACTTTGCGTTGGGTTAAGTATATAACAACACCTTACATGATTTTTGGTTATTACATATATTTATTTTCTTGAGCCTGAAATCCTATGGCTGCAAATAAAAAACTCCCAAGTAAACAATAGTTAAATAACAGTGTTAAATACTAAATTAGCTTATATTTTTTCAAACCAAAAAAAAAAAAAAAAAAATATTGTGAAGAGTAACAATAATAATACATTTTTCCCATAATTCCAAAATTCTACTACCTATATTATGTTACTGTGCAAATTTTTGACAATTGCAATTCAACTTTTACATTTAAGATATTACTTACATTTTTTTATCATCCAAACTTTGGCATGAGAATAGCAGAGCAGTATTCAAGCTTAAGTTTTGAAGCTGGGTATCATACACTTTCTAGGGATGGCTCTATGTGGTCTCAAAGTTTGGTACCTCGCACCTGAAAAATTTTCCAACGCTTGGCGTTTCTTTAATTTTTGTCTGATCTGAGGTTTTACATTTCCCAACAGGGCTCATCAATACCTACAAAATAGAGCTTTAATCTGCATGTTTAAAAATTGTCGAGTTATAAGCATTTTAAAATTAAAATATTTGATTTTTTTTAATTTTCTTCAAAATACTTGAAACAATTTTCAGCAAATTTATTTTAATTTTTTTTCATAGTTAGCGAGCAAAATTCTAAATATTCTGGAAAAAATTTGAAGATTATATTTTGGCGGCTTAAAAATTATACGACTTTGAATATAAAAAATCTAAAATTATTGCATTTTCGAGTATTTTAGCCTAAAAACGGCCACCAAATGAATTTTCTTAATAACAAAAATTTTTTTAGGAATATATAAAAAAATTTTATTTTTGATTAAGCTAACCATATTTTACATCGAAATTTTGACTTGACCCCATATTTTCTAAAATTACAAAGCTGGGATCGACAAAAGTAGACTACTATTAAAAAGCTACATATATTCCGAATTTTGTGTGTCCCAGTCTACAGGCGGAGCATAAAAATAGATAACAGGTTGTTTTATATATATGAAATAGCCCCAAAACTAAAAATAGATAATTCTTATGCTTCTAATTCTAACAGTATTCTTGTTTTGACCAAACATTAAAAAAATAAGGTTAATATTTTTTCATAAATAGTAAATTGTTATTACACAAATGTTTGCCTTGTTAAAGTCTTAACTGTCTAATTCTGCAAAGGAATTTTTTTATACTCTTTAAACTACCTTAGGGCATTAAAAACTACTTTTGAACAAATTTTAACAATTTGGTTTTAAATACTCAAAAAACACATTCAAATTTTACACTTCAAAAAATTAAAAATTTAAAAAACATTATACAAATACAAAAACATAAATTTTCTTAATGAAAATGTTACAAACAACTAAGTTAAAACACATTCTAATGTTCACTATTTTTTATGCACTAAATGTCTGTAACACTACGCAACATTATCAATATCAGCCTTAAAGTTTATTCTTTTTGTTGTTGGAACCTTAATTATTTGTAACATCTCTAACATATACCGACGTTTATAATTATTTTCTAAATTTAAAACCGATGCATTTTCAAAATTAGGAAGATGATTTAATCTGGCGCAATGGGAATATAATGCAGCTATTCTAGTTTTAAGTTTGTTTTTAGTTGTACCTACATACACATTATTACAATCTTCACTATCATTACCATTACAAGGTATTTCGTATACTACATTGACATGTCCAATTTTTGTATTCTATCTTTTGTCTTACTAAACAATCTATTTAAAGTATTGTAAGTTTTGTATGCCATTGTATAATTTTCAGAATTAAAAATGTTTGTCTTTTCTATCCTTTTTGCTATTTCTGGTACGTAAATTTAAGTCTTGTAAATGTCTTGGGTTACTTGCTCTTCTGTACCTAAATTGTTTAAATAACCTGTTTATTACTTGCATTGGAAAATTATTATCGCTTAATATCTTTATAACTTTATCCTTATTTCTTTTGTGAAACTCCTTATCAGTTATCCTCAATACTTTTTCTATTAAATTTCTGCCCGTATTAATAATTATTCTCTTGTAATGTTTGGAATAAAAATAATCGTCCCGGAAGCTGTCGCCTTTTGATACCAATTCATTTTTAGTTTATTACCTCTTCTGATTACGAAAGTATCCAAATACGGGAGTTTAAAATCACATTCTATTTCTATTATAAATTTTATCAAACTATTTAATTTATTAAATGTTTCCAACATATTCTTAGTTCCAGATTCGAACTTAATACAAAACAAACCATCTACATGTTTAGTCATTATTCTTGGTTTAATAATAAGTTCTTCAATGAGCACGTCTAATAACATAGCAATATCCACAACAATTGGAGTAGCTGGGGATCCCATTGGAAGTCTTTTTTGTTGCAAAAACATCCTATCATTATAAAAAATAAACATTTCTCAATTGTTGTATATTCCTGTATCACGTCCCGTTTTTTTTTTATTATATATTTCTCTCTAAGTCGACAGGTATACTCGGAGATAATGATACCACATCAAATGAAACTAATTTCTCATTCTGAATATATTGGTTCTTTATCCTTTCTTTAAATTCTATTGAGTTCTTAACATTATGTTTAGAATTCTACGTAATCTTTTTTAATATTATTGTAATATATTTACACGATTCATAAGATGGAGAATTAATAAAAGAACAAATTGGTCTTAAAGGAAAATTCTTTTTATGAATCTTGGATAACCCATATAACCTAGGTGCTGTAGCAACATATGTTTTAAGTCTTTTAAGTTCTTCTACCAAAACATCATTTATTTTCTTCAATTTTGTTGTTGAATTTTTATTTGCTAACTTATAATTACAACATTGTTAATTCTTAAATCATAATCATTATTACTTATAGCTACTGTAGTGTCACCTTTATCTGCTTTTAAAATAAGTATGTCTCTGTTTCTTCATGAATCTATCTCTATCAGTAAATTTTAACTTATTTAACATTTTCATTTATGTGCCGTTTTTGTATAAGAGACAATCAACTCGTCTGGAAAATTTATATGCAAATAACTTTAAAAAAAATTTAATTTTTAATAATTTTGTTTCCTGTTTCCTGAAGATGCCAGCCAACGGTGTGGCGAAATTTTGAAAGAAAAAATTAAAAATAATAAACAATATTTTTATTTTAAAATCATTCTTAATAACAAAAAAAAGAATAAATTTTATAGAACGATGGAAGAATAATTTTTTTTTAAATTTAAACTTTAAAAATCGTGCTGATTATCCCGACCGAATTATTAAAATCACCGATATTGACTATTGAAGGTGAAAGCACGTTTCGATGGCCATTTCGCTACCGCTTACTTAGCTCTTCAGGAAACTTCTCACTTACATTTTAAATAAACTAAAGATTTTTGTCCAAACAATAAAGTAAAGACAAAAATCAAAGTTTAAGCAAAAACAACAATAATCAACATTGATTTTATTTTTCTTTATCCACTGAAAAAACAAAAAACAAAAAAAACAAAAATAAATTATCATAGTGTTTTATGATATTTTATTGTTGTTTTCATTTTATTTTTCAACATCTTTTAACTGTGTAAAAGAGCCGAAAAAAAGTCAGCCGTATACAGTGGATAAAGAAAAATAAAATCAATGTTGATTATTGTTGTTTTTGCTTAAACTTTGATTTTTGTCTTTACTTTATTGTTTGGACAAAAATCTTTAGTTTATTTAAAATGTAAGTGAGAAGTTTCCTGAAGAGCTAAGTAAGCGGTAGCGAAATGGCCATCGAAACGTGCTTTCACCTTCAATAGTCAATATCGGTGATTTTAATAATTCGGTCGGGATAATCAGCACGATTTTTAAAGTTTAAATTTAAATTAAAAAATATTCCCGTGATTTAAAAAGTTTTAATGAATAATTTTTTTTTTGGTCCTACGGATGTAAAATGGACTTGGATAAAATATATTAGGGTTTCAGCCAAACTAAACAGCATTGAATGATTTGGTAGGGAGGGTAACGAGGCGCTGGTACCAAATAACATAGGGGTACCCAAATCTTGGAATTAAGTGCGTTTCATTTATCGTCTAAATATATCAGTTAATTTAGTTGGTTTTAATTTGTTTTTTTTTTTAACAGAGGCAAGAGAGTTAAAAATTTATTATGTATTACAGTACAAGTGAGATTCTGTGTTCATGGCAGATAAGAAACCACTCAAAGCAGACTGTTAGCTAGTTAACTTAATTACTCCCAAATCATCTGAGAAAAGTATCCTAAAATTTTTTAGTTATATTGAAATATTTCTAAACTATACTGTAAAAAAGTTATTGTAATTACCACTGGATAGAAGTAAATCTTATGTCTAAAGACTAATATATTCACTTGAACGTTACAATTTTTCTTGAATACGAAAATTTATTTTTCGAATGTTAGTTTTTGTAAGACTCTGAAGATGTTCACAAAAAAAATCTTAATTAGTTTTCCAGAACCAAGGAACTTAGAGAACATTTTTGCAAAATCAAATGTAAGAGATTCGTTAAAGAAACTAAAAGGCGAAAGAAATTGTGTAAAAGCGAAATAAAATAACAGAAATCTTCGTGATCAGCACTGTGGTCCGGTAGTACAGACGAAAAATATCGATTTCAAATAGAGATCAACACGATGCTAATATACCAATTCAATGCTCACAAAATTAAATATGGCTTAAAAAATAGTATAACAATCTATGGAATAGTTTTCTGCTTCAACATGGCTGTATACATACGTTATTTAATAGATTACTCGAAATGCTGTAATCAACCAAATCAGAAGGTGCCTAATATGGCAATGATATAATTTCAGAGATATGCCAAACAAATTTCAGCTTATATACCGGCAAACAAATGAAAAAGTATTACGCTTAAACACAACCACTAACTAACTCGAGGGAGAAGAATCACATGTATAGTTGCATCCCTTTCAAGTAAAGATTTTATTTTAAACTACTAGTGCCCACGACTTTTTCTGCGTATCATTTCTAATTTTCTTAAAATTAAAATTTAGAAAAAAATGTTTTTACACATTTGTTGTAGAGTTCTGTCAACAGTGTTAAAACTTTCCATACAAAAAAAAATTGTACTGACAACTGTTCTTGTACCATTATACCTGTAAAGTTATGTTCTTTCAAATTTGTGTCTCTAGTTTCTTTACGAAATTACATATTTTTATGAAAAAACATTTTATTTAACTTTATCCAGCAGTTTTTCTGGGATGCAAACAGACGGACAGACAGACAGATAAAAATTCAAAAAAATGTATGTTTTTTATTCCATATCGATAGTAATCCATTATAAAAATTTTCAAAAATACTTCATGAACAGAAATTATCCGGTTACTGTTTTATTAAATGTATAGATAGATAAAAAATTGCATACTTTCAAAGAAATAACATATTTTTATGCAAAAACAAAAATTTCTATATTTGAACCAAGGTTCTACGGGACCGACCTACTCACAAAATTTTATTTACACCCATCCAGCAGTTTTACGTAATGCGAACACAGAAAAAATTTAAAAAATAGGTGTTTTGTATTCCATATCTACACTAATATCAAAATTTTCAAAAAATATTTTATGTTTAGAAATAGTCCCGTTACTGTTGTATTATATGTATAGATAAACTTAATTGAATTTCAATATAATTTAACTAATAAAAAGAATTCAAAGTGCTAAAACGAATATATTTTTCATAGTGGATGCTAAAGTAAGGCTCATTTTTCTGGTTGAGTGATCCGTAACCATAATCTTTTAATTTTTTGATTTTCTGTACATTTCACAATTTCAGCTTCGACCAATTTAGGCTTTTGTGGAATTTCGTATATTTTTATGTAATAGAGGACTACACATATTGTTATAGATTTGAATTTTTCAGGATTGATTAATTTTAACAGCGTCATTTTCGCTTTTACACAACCTGCCACTTGAATAAAGAATCACATTTTTCAACTTTAAACTAGAGATAAAAAAAAAATAACTTTTTGCACAACCAAATTTTAAGGTGTTTGCTTTAGTTTCCTGAATAAATAAAAAAGATACATACATATTTGGTTTAAAGACATGTATTTCTTTGCATAAAGAATTTTTTTAATATTAATCAGAAGGGCAATGAATTGAAATTCTTTCAATATAAACGGCTAGAGAAATTATAATTTGTTTTTAAATAGTTTTTGTTTAAAATAAGACGTGGTAAGGCTAATAATAACTTTAAAAAAATCTGATTTTGAAATATCAGGTCTGAATCCGTTCCAAATAGTCAAAAACATTAATAAAGGATATACAGTTGTGTATTATTATTCAAATAACGTGAAAAATATGGAAAAACAACTCCAAAAAGAAAACCTAAAATTATCAGGATCGCATCAAATTCTGCTATGTCGGTATCAAAAATACGTGAAAAAAGTGATGTCACTGCCTGTCTCAGTGTTAAAGTCGTGCCCATACATAGTCAGACAAATACTGCACACAAAAAAATACACATGGTGTGAAAAATGGCTCAAAGTTGTATTTTCCGATGACAAAAGTTTAATATTGATGGTATAACTATTACCTCCAAGATGTATATAAGGAAGAATTATTTTTGAGCCGCAGAGGTAGCCAAGAGGGCGGAATAATGGTACGAGGTGCCCTTTCGTCTTATGGTACCATAGAATTGGTTTTTATATCCCACAAAATGTCTGCAATGACTTACAGAAACGTTCCGGAGAAAGCATATCCACAATTTAATAATTTCTTTGGTCACAAACCTTGGACATACCAACACGACAAGCTCCGCTAGAGCAGAAAAACAATGTATTAATGAACAAGGTGTTCGAATTATGGACTGGTCCCCATATTAACAAGACCTGAATCCATACGAAAACGTTTCTTCAGTATAATTTATTGTTTATGTTCCTCACGAAATTTGAAGTGGAGGCTTACATGTGACAGGCCTTTTAAGATCGCTACTTGCACGCCATAGTAAATAAATCGACCGTAGGATTTTGACGGAATCCTACATAATATCTTTTTTTAGATGTAATATTTGTATTTTATAATAACTGTCTAAGCCGTTTTTTGCACTCCTTTAATGGCGGAACGTGTAGAATAGATTTTGTTGTATCTAATGAGTTGACGAAGTTGAGGTGCAAGTTGTGCAACACATTTAAGATTTCTATCAAAATAAGCCATAAAGAAAAACACACCCTTTGGTGTTCTAAATATATATATGTATATAAATTATTTTTGTTTAAAGAATTTTTCTATAAAAAAATATTTTTCTGTTATGTGTTTTTACACACACAACACGTCTTTATTTGTCCAAAGCAAAATTACAAGTTATTAATTCTAAAATACATTTTACTTAAGTTACCCTAGCATTCAGCCGATCACGCCACCTCTTCATGTTGACTCGTGTATTCACCAGACGCATACTCAGCAATATCGGTGGGAACAGCATAGTCAGCAATATTAATGGGAACAAAGCTACGTTGCTGTTGGAATGTGTTGTAATTGGAGGTGCAACATAAGCTTTGTTAATGTGTGAATTATTTTATATTTTTTTGGAGTTTAAATGTTTTCTGAACAAAGCTACGTTGCTGTTGGAATGTGTTGTAATTGGAGGTGCAACGTAAGCTTTGTTAATGTGTGAATTATTTTATATTTTTTTGGAGTTTAAATGTTTTCTGTGTTAACTCCTCCCCCTCTAAGATACGTCCTCGTGTGATAATTTTTTAGAAAAAGGGTAAATCGTGAATTTTGCTCCTTCCTAAACCTCCCGTTGGCAATGATGGAGATTTCTTCCGGTTTAGGCAAAAAGGTCATTATGATTTCTAATAACGTTCTCAAGGGATAATTTCTGATTTTCATTCAAATGTTGTGTTCGTAGTTCCATATTGTTCACACTTTGTGATATACGTTGTTTTATATTTATCCTTTGTCCACCCTTTATAGTAAAATAATTCTCAGCTGTATGGATAACTGCCGAGAGTTCCTTCATACTGTCATTTCCCAATATTGCATCGAATGAGTCAAAATTAGGTAGTAGGAAAAATTTAAAGGGTGTTTCCTGGATTCCAAATAAGTTCAGGAAAGTGTGTTGTGAAATTTTAATTCCGCCGTTAGCCAATTTGGTAAAGAAAATCTTGTCGTTATTCCTTGGGTTAGGTACTATATCTGGTCTTATGTAGTTCTTATTGCTCCCTGTATCTATTAAAAACGTAAGTATCTCTCCGTTCCTCGTTTTTGCCTCGAAATATGTAACGAGGAACAGTTTAATCTAAAAAATTCACTACTGGTTGGACTTCATCTAGTTGTTCCTCCCGTTGTCCTGCTGCGGTTTCTGATTCATCGGAAATTTGTTGTAAATATTCTTGATTGTATTTCTCTTCCACATTTTGTGCGTACACACCGAGATCCTCCGTTTCGGGCAGATAATACAGGCGTTCATTTTGTGTATCCTCTGGTACATAATCAGCGTTTATGTGAAAGTTTCTTTGTAATTTGTTAAGTGGGCCTTGGAAAGAACCTCCAGCTGGTCTTTTGATAAATTGGTTACCTGGTGGTTTGTTCATGTAGTTAACTTGTCTGGTCTGGATTGATCGATCCACGTCCATAGGTTCCACGATGGATGGTTTGGAATAGTTTGAAGTTTGAACGTTCCGATACAAGAATCTATTTTGCATTCCCGGATTGGGTTATGTGTTCGGAATTGTATTTGAATAACGATAGCTTGGATCATAGCCTCGGTTAAAATTATGCGTAGAATTATAACGAGGCGGAATTGGTGGTCTTAGTAGCATTGATCCACCGACGTTAGCAAGTTCGGGATAAAATCTTCGTCCATTTACCAGAGGTCGATTTGTAATACTTTTGTGCATGCTCATCCTGGACATTTGTCCGTGTGCATGATTCATACGGAACGTCATATTATCCAACTTGAGACAAATGTGTAATGCCTGTGGCAGTGAAGTTGGTTCACGAACGCTAAGTAATCTTGGCAGATCCCCATTGAGTCCTCTTATGAAGGTATCCAATGCCTTTTCTCGGTAGGTATTCGTCATTGTGTGGAGGCTGCTCTCTGCCAACTCTAAACAAGAAACCTTATCGAGAATTAGCGACAAGTGTTGGTACACGGTCTGGTAGAACTCCGTTATCGTTCTATTCCCCTGACACAGGCTAATTATCTGATACTCCAACGTCCTTATGTCCCGTATGTCGGAGTAGTGCATCGTAAGACACTTCTTTATCTTGGGCCAATCCAGAGGAGTCCTGTATGACTCCAAAGCTGCATCTGCTTCCCCAATAACCTTTGTGCGAATGGTATGCAAAATCGCGTAGTATCGCCCAGTTCCCTTCACGGATTCGTAGAGTCCTAAAACTCTATCAACAGACTTTCTCCACGAGTTAAATTCCCCTTGTTTGCCGGAGAACTCTCTTAGAGATCTCACAATATCAGGAACCTTGTCCAGTTCCTCTAATCTGGTCGTAGTCGAAATTAAAGGTTGATCTGCTCCTTCTTCCAATAAAAGGTCGGGGGGTGGCCTAAGGGCCTCGCTTATCATCGATGCTATTTGTACCCTCTGAGTCGGGGTTAGTCCCCCTGTAGAAGTTGCTCCCCCACTCGTTTGTGTTATCGTGAGAGTTCTGCTCAACCTTTCGGTTAATTCATCAACTGTTTCGTTTGGCATGATAAATGGTAAGGACAGAATCTACCCTTAAGGACCGATTCGATTCGCCAGATTTTGAATACAAGAGAAAAGAAAGTTTAACAATAACCAAGCTTCAATATGAAAATCAAGAAAAACCGACGCAAATAGTAGTAATTTAAGAAAAGAAGATAAGTTAATTTAAAAATTTAAGATTTTGAACTTATCATAAATAGATATAAAAAATACAAAAAATAAAATAATCTTACGATAAAATCAGGAACATACTGCTTGCTGGAGATAATTGGTGTTGGTAATAATTGATGCTGTTGTTTACAAAATTTCTTCAGTTGTTGATTGCAAAATTTCTTCAGGTGTTGATTGAAAAATTTCTTTGATTCTTGTCACTGTTCTTTTATTGTATTGTTCACAATTTTATAATTTCCTTTTCTTTCAAACTTTTGTTCTGATAAGTTTTGTTTTTTCAAAATTTTTACCTGGTTTTCTTTCTTTGAAAACTTTTGTTAATTATATCTCTTTTATTTACCACTGTTTTTATTAGATTTTAACAATCTTTTTCTTTTTAATTTTTTCTTATTTCGTCTTTAATAAAATTTTGATCTTTATTTATTTTCTAAACAAAAATTTACTGTTTTTATTTATCACTGTTTAATAAATTTTCACTGTCCTTATTTCTTATTTATTTTTTACTTATTTTTATTTTTAATATCCTTTTAATTTACACTTATTATTTTTATTTATTCCTTTTTTAATTCTTTTCTTTTTAATTTTTTCTTATTTCGTCTTTAATAAAATTTTGATCTTTATTTCTTTTCTTTTCTGAACAAAAATTTACTGTTTTTATTTATCACTGTTTAATAAATTTTCACTGTCCTTATTGATTATTTATTTTTTATTTATTTTTATTTTTAATATCCTTTTAATTTACACTTATTATTTTTATTTATTCCTTTTTTAATTCTTTTCTTTCTTAATATTCTTAATTTAATATTAATTATAGTTTTCCGCGTTACCGGGCTTAGCAGGCTTTGACATAACGTCAATCCTTTTTTTCCTCTTAAGGACTACTAAGCAGCCTACCAAGGCTTGACCGTAATTTTACTTTTTCGACAAACCTCCTTAACGTTCGGAAGGAGGTCCCTGCTCGGGCGCCAATTATTTTTGTTTAAAGAATTTTTCTATAAAAAAATATTTTTCTGTTATGTGTTTTTACACACACAACACGTCTTTATTTGTCCAAAGCAAAATTACAAGTGATTAATTCTAAAATACATTTTGCTTAAGTTAACCTAGCATTCAGCCGATCACGCAACCTCTTCATGTAGACTCGTGTATTCAGCAGACGCATACTCAGCAATATCGGTGGGAACAGCATAGTCAGCAATATTAATGGGAACAAACCTACGTTGCTGTTGGAATGTGTTGTAATTGGAGGTGCAACGTAAGCTTTGTTAATGTGTGAATTATTTTATATTTTTTTGGAGTTTAAATGTTTTCTGAACAAAGCTACGTTGCTGTTGGAATGTGTTGTAATTGGAGGTGCAACGTTAGCTTTGTTAATGTGTGAATTATTTTATATTTTTTTGGAGTTTAAATGTTTTCTGTGTTAACTTATATATATAGATATAATCCTACGGTTGATTTTTTTTATAAACATATATATATATACATATATATAATATATATATATATATATATATATATATATATATATATATATATATATATATATATATATATATTTATAAAATAACCGGGACAATTATACTTGATAACGCAATACTTTAAACTTGGTTATCGTGTAGTATGGAAGTAAGGCGAGCACTTAAACTTGGTTATTCGCGAGTTTGGTGGAATGCAGTAAACACAACCGTTTTTTGTTGATAGTAAAACTGATTCTTACTTTATTTAAATTAAATGTCTTAAATACTACTTTATTGCTGGTTTGCAATAAATGGCCTTTATTTTATTCATTGATAAAATATGTAAACAAAAAAACATTTTTTTAAATGTAATTTTACTTCCCAGCAGAAACAAGAAACCGCAGACAATGCAAAACAACGTAAGCAAAATTAAAATAAAATTAAACAGACGTTCAAGGTTCTTGTTAAATTCAGGTAAATAAAAGAAATTAGAGTAATTTTAATTAAAAAATATAAAAATAGCAAGGAATGCATATATGTATACAAAATTCATGAGACCAGCAGCTTTAAGTAATAATTTTGTGCTAAATTTATGTAAACGTATTTACTGTCACATGATACAAAGGTAGTTTCACTTTCTCTTTTCGTTGCCATATTAATGTTCTGACGTTTGCGGGAATTAAAAAAATTTGTGCTATTATATAGTTTTTTAATATCTCTCTATCTGTTTTTTTTCGTTTTAAATGAAATACTAAAAGAAAAAAATATAATATAAAAAGTCACAAACATTTTCATTTTATCACCAGTTTGAAGAACAATAAGAAACCAAAAAACTTTAAAAGCAGATAAATATTTAAATTAAATAGAATATAATGTCCTCGAAAACTTTTCATGATATATTATTTCGAAAATGGGATTGAAGGAATATAGTTTCAAGCCTGTTAGGAAAAATATCAAAGTTATACAAACATATGTGAACGTTCTACCTGTGGGTGGCCTTAATAAGCCAAACAAGGAATTTATGGAAGAAACAGATAAAAACCTAAATTTAACTTCTATAAAAATAAATGGAAATGATTTATATACTGGTCCCGACTATAGGCAAAATTTTTAGTGCAATTCAAATTCAACGTAAGACAGTAAAATGAAAAAATTAAACCTTTGTTTGAACATTTTTTCTTGTTCGCTTTTTAAACAGAAAAATAAAAAAGTAAAATTTCTGCAAAAATTAGCTTTGCATTACAGTTTGCTTTATATACTTATCATTATTATGATTGTACGATTGTATTTTTAGTAAGTTAATATAATAAGAGAACTTTTATTAAAAGTCGTCTATATAACTGTCTTTAAAATTCAAGGGATTTATTTCTGTTTAGTCTTATATTTTTGGTAAGATACATTGATATTTGTGCAAATCTATATGCAAATTACACACTTTTTGTGAAATATTTCCAAAATATTTGTGTTCTTTATTTAAATTTGTAGCAACGCGAATTTTTTTATTTACAAAAAATATATTTCAAATAATTCCTGCAAACGTCAAATTTTTTTGAAGTGGAACTACCTTCTATTATTATATCATGTACTTCCATATGAAAGAAATTCATTGTTAGAGTTTTAACACTTCTAGAATGACAAAGTCAACTATGTAAGGTTTTTATTTCAGACACATATACTTATGTACTTTAATTTAAATTTTCTAAATATATAATTACTAAATTTATAAGCTTCAATTGCACTCTGTTCCGTCTGCTAAAAAGCATTTTTCATGTATATGGTTGTTGTCCAAAAATACTATAAAATTTAATCAGCTGTGGGAACTTTTAACTAATAGATTTGTTCTAAGAATGTTCACCCAACATAAATGCTTAATTAAAATTTGGAAAATTCGGTTAATAATAGCACAAAAATTATACATAATCAGAAATAAAGAAAAATTTGTTTACTGCTCACTACACATTTAATTGCTTTTAAATGTTAAGCTAATAAATTACTCCGATAATGAAGTCCCAGGTAAGGGAAATAAATTGTATATTTATAAAAAAATTAATTCGAATTACATTTAAAAAATTAGTTGCTTCAATATGGGGAGTTTACAACAGACACAACCTAAAGCAGATTATTGCGAAGAACATTTACAGCATTTTTTACATTCCGTTTGTTGTAATTTTGTCCTAATTTTCTGATATTTTTTATTGAATTCAGGAATTCAAATAAACGTGAATTTAAGCTGGATTAAAATTAATCACATGTTTCAATATTATATTTTAAACATGACGCGAACAGTGTAGCCAGATAAGGGGATTTCTCTCCAAATTGGGGATTTCAACATAAGTTTGTGGAAAAAAATTCGTTGGGAGGGATTTGGGAATAGAAAGTTTTAGATCTGAAAATACGTACAAAAGAGTTAAGGAAGCTCACGACAAATTTGACGGCTTTGAAATCTTGAATT
The DNA here is from genome assembly GCA_937654795.1 of Cistogaster globosa. Taxonomy (NCBI): domain Eukaryota; kingdom Metazoa; phylum Arthropoda; class Insecta; order Diptera; family Tachinidae; genus Cistogaster; species Cistogaster globosa. The sequence continues at coordinate 58,496,956 of OW569407.1, read as the reverse complement.
ATCGACGTGATAACAAAAGGTACAATATCATTCATGTATACTTATATAACACAAAAAATACTTTCTTATCCTTAAAATTAATTTCATAACAACCATTTTGAAATAGGAATTGATAAAAATATTTTTTAAAGTGTAAAATTCTGATTAAGGCATTTTTCGGTTTATATATTTAATTTTACTTTATTTTTTTAATTTATTTGTGTTGTGTCGTCAGCTAAAATGAGCTATTGAATTTCTTGCTTTAAACGAATATCCCTTGCTTTAAACGAATATCCCTGCAATCAAAAATACAGTTTTGATTTTTTTTTTTGTAATTACATGAGTTTTTATTTTAGCTTCCGATATGCTTTTGAATTATGGATACATCATTTATAATTTGTATGAAATTAAAAAGTATACATTTTATTTCTGCATAATATTGACTCTTATTGACTCAAAAATTACTGACATTTTGTATGTTTGTGTGCATATACGTAAACAATTAATTAAAGAGTTTTTTTTAATAAAAATTCGTACTTTAAATTGTTTCTTTTTGGGACAACATTGGGGATTTTCGTTTAAAAATTGTGGATTTTTGGGAACATTATTCGTCAATTTGGGGACAAGATTAAGAATTTTTTTGGCAACGCTGCTTACAAAACGAATGAATCTTTGACAATATATCTGCGATTGTGTTAGTATTCTCTAGTCTCCGAGTGCGGCGGGTTAGACTTATTTTTCGATTGCCGGTTGAAAACTGAATAACAATTCAATTATTCTAATTAACACATGTACAATTTTTTAATTTTCAGAATTTAGCTGTCTATCCAATTTCAAAGGGAAACAAAAAATGAAAAATACGAGCTGAAGTGTTAAAAATGGAGTATAATTCACAGGCCTTAGAGTATCACATGAAAGAACTTATATAATTATTCGAAATCGGCTAAATAATAAAATCATAACGTTTTATATTTAATATGTCCAACTACTGTACCGCTTGTCATGAAAGTTTTAACTCCTTTGCCCAGGCTAAAATTGATTATTTCGATTTTTTTTCTAAATATTGTACTTCTGGGCTTTAGTTCTTAAGACAGTAGTCCGTAGAATATAGATGAATACAATTTGTAATGTAATGTATTTTTTAAGACCTCTAAGTTTATTAAACTTTAGAAGGCTTGTTTTTTTATGCAGCTATTCGTTTTCCTTTAGTTGTAACTAAAACAAATTTTCAAAATCAGGGGCATTTCATATCATTTATATTTATAATCAAATAAGTATGTGATTTTATATCTTATAATTAGGGTTTGGGAGGAAATTCCCGGGAAAAGATCTCCACAATTTTTCGGGATAATTGTGGCTAAATTCCTGGAAAACGGGAAGTTTAAAATCATAACACTTTTAAGGAATATAAAAAATTTTCAAATTCCTCGTTTCGCGAGAATTCTACTAAAACAGTATTGGAGTCATTTCTGTAAATAAAATATTTTTTGAAAATTTTGTTGTTGGTGACGATAGTAATCGGTATGGAATACAAAACAAACATTTTTTGAATTTGTGCCTGTCTGTTTGCGTTCGCATCAAGAAAAACTGCTAAATGGATTAAAAAAATGTGTGTGGAGGTCCCTTAGAACCTTTCTTCAAATGTGGAATACTTATTGTTTTGTAAAGATAAGTTATTTTATAGAAAAAATAGAGATGCACATGTGAAGTGGACCAATTTTATAGGTATAATGGTACTTAAAAATTTGTCTGCACATTTTATTTGATAGGTGTTAAATTTTTAACACTGCTTACAGATCTCTACAATCAATATTTAAAACACATTTTTCTAAATTTAAATTTTAAGAAAATTATAAATGACGCGCAGACGAAGTCATGGGCATTGCTAGTAAGTTATTATTCAGAAGCTTACTAAACGGAAATGGTGTCCGTTTTGAAAAAAACTGAAGTTTTACAAATTTTTACCAAAAATAAGCGGAATTGAAAGGCCACAATCTACAAATTTCAAACAACAAGAGGAAGAAAACCGAAGAGAAAAATACCAGCAATCAACAATCAAGAGACGAAAATAAGCGGTAAAAATTTTTATGTATTAAGTAAAACTAGTTATTTAAATTTATTTTAATTATGTTGGGAAAATAATTGTTAAATGTTGATCTTAAGAACCAAATTTAAATCTTTTAAATCTTTTTATAGTCCTTCCTTTAACCTTTTTTGAACTTCTTATCGTGGATTCTAAGATTAAGGAGGAAGATTTAGAGCTTCTTCCTGGTGAAGAAGGTTTATACACTTGTTCATTAAAAAGACTATTTAAGAAACTCAAGGTTTTAGAAGAAAAAATGACACGTTAGAATCAGCGAGTGCAACAAGCCTAATTTTGAACGTCGTCGCTCCATTAAGAAGACCTATCGATGAACTATCCTTAAGGATTCAATCCGTAAACTAGTTATTTAAATTTATTTTAATTATATTGTAAAAATAATTATTAAATGTTGATCTTAAGAAAAAATTTAAATTTATTAAAATTTACATTTAAGAAATAAAACAAAAGTCGACCACATATATATTCCTTCCTTCAACGTTTTTTGAACTTCTAATTGTGGATTCTAACACTAAGGAGGAAGATTTAGAGCTTCTTCCGGGTGAAGAAAATTTATACACTTGTTTATTAGAAAGACTTTTGAAGAAACTCAAGGTTTCAGAACACAAAATGGCAACTTCAGAATTAGCGAGTGTAACAAGCTTAATTTTAAGCCACTTCGCTTCGATGAACTAACTTTAAGGATTCAAACCTTAACGACTGAAGAATATACTACCAAAAATATAGACGATTGCGTTCATTGTGATGAGACATTAGATGTCATCAAGTCACTACCTTCATTTGGTGGTAACAAATCTGCTAACGTTAGTTGTCGTGAGGCTGCCACTAACTCCTTGCATTTATATAAAAAAGAAAGTCGGCGTTATTACGCAGCTTTCTCTATATTGCGGAATATTGATATGTTAACAAACCATGGTACCATGCTTAAGATGTATGCCATATTAGCTAGGTTGGACTTCGCGTACGTAGATAGGCGTCCTCTCCATCTCATTGAGCAGGAGTTGAGCGTAATGCGTCAGGAAACGCTGAGCATCTTAGATTATTATAATGATGTCAACAAAAAACTGACGTCATTAATAAACAAAACAATTATGAAACATGGGTCGAACAAAGCCCTATCGAGAGAATTAAATATTGAGAACCGTCAACATGCTTTAAGAATTTTTATTACCGGCTTAAACGTGCCTCTATCAGACATCTTGTTTTCGTTGTCTCCTAGGAACCTTCCAAATGCACCTGCCAAGGCACAAGAATTGAAATCAAATAATATGAGGGCTTACTTCGCTCGACAATAAACCAAATCATAAATTTAATACTTGCAAGCATTTCAATAATAGCACTAACAATAATTTTAGAAATAACACTATTTATGAATCTTATAATTATTTTGGAAAAGATCAATGAATAATAATCATAAATTTCACAAACCAGAGCCTATTGACATAGGAAGTTAAGCTAACATAACTTGTGGACGGCAAAATAATTTCAATTACTACCGACCACAACAACAGAATAGAACTTCTGGGTTTAATAAAGCCTTGAAACTAGAAAATAGCGTTCGTACTAATTATCAACCACAAACTTAGGCTCGGCGTATTAACGATATATGCGAACTTGCTTTTTTAGGAGAGAATCCGAACTCCCATACATTATTCAAAAGGGATCAACCGGAACAAAATATACGATTTTAATAGATAGTGGAGCAACTTGTTGCAACTGTTCCCCAAATACTTTTTCAAATAAGAAAGGAATAGCAATACAAAAAGAGTAAAAACTTTCAATTGATATACAATAATAGAAAATTACTTTGTAGCTACTTTATTCGGATTTAAGCAGATATTTTACGAAATACAAAATTTAAGTGCAGGTAACCTTATAAGATACAACTTCTTAAGGAGAGCGAGTATAATTTTAGATTTTAAAAATGGGTTGATAATATGTGAAACAAAATCTGAAAAGTTTTCAATTTTGATAACTAGACAAATGATGCATTTGACCATAATAATATTGAAACCGAAAGAATTGAACTAAATAAAAGCATAACAAGCGAATTTTCGTCACCTATAGAAGGTGCTCAAGGTGAAAAAAAAGAGTCAATAATAATCTTAAGAAACGAAATTGTTAATGAAATTAAGAAATGTCATACCAATATTAATATGACACTTCCATTTAGAACAGATGTTAAGCGAAATTTTGTACACTTTGGAGTAAGCAGTATCTGTATCCCTTGTCCGCAGATAATTTCGTAAATAAGGAAATTAAAGGACATGTAATGGTCGTACCAAAAAAAGGTCTTAATAGTAAGGTCCAAATAGTAATGCAAAAATTACGCCTAGTAATTGATTATAAAAAACTTAATGAAAATACAGTTGGAAAATTGTAATACTTTCAAACTTAGGAAATGCAAAATATTTCTCTACAATTGACCTTGAATCGGGATTCCATCAGATATTGATTCTTATTATTTCTCTTGTACTACAATGTACATATGTCTGTTTTGTCAACCAAATTGTTTTAAAGTTTTATAAACTGTTATTACTATTGTTTAGCAATTGTTTTTATAACTTGTTTTTTTTATTAATACCATGAATTTTTCAATAATATTTTAGTAAATAAACTTGTTTTCTTCAAGAATTGCTTTTTTCCCGAGAATAGCGGGAAATCCCGTGAATGCAATAATTTTTATCCCGTTTCCCGGGAAATCCCAAACCCTAATAATAGTCAAATAAACATGTGATAAGGAAGGAGCCAGAAAATACTCTTAAAGATTAGAATTTTAGTATTAAGAATTTGTACTTAAGCAATTTTAGTAAAATAATGCTGTTGAAATATATGTGCCTAATAGCACGTTAATACGTTGTGTACAGAGCAGTGGATGACCCCTACTTATGCAATGCATTGTGCCAGAACTAGGAAATTAGGTTTAGGGATGGAGGATAGAGGGAGTAGTGCTTGTGAACATTTGATTTGAATCTTTGCAGATTAAAAGTGGCAGGAAAGACCTCTGCAGGGAGTTTATTCCACATACGAACTGTTCGGCCAAAAACGAGTTTTCTCTGTAATGCGTTATGCGATTCACTGGCCAATCGACCACAAAGGAATGCGCTCTTGATGCAGATCGCGTTGCGCGTATGAAATTACGGTTTTCAGGAACAAGTTCCCTAAATTTCATAAGAGCACATTCCGTTGTAGTAACGATAAAACAGTGAAACACACCCCACATTGCGTTGATGCTCCAGTGAGTCAATAGAGCTGGATACCCTACTGTCACCGATGAGTTTCTTCGCTCTCTCCTGTACGCGGTCGAGTAACTCCAAAATAGACTTTGAAGCACCGGCCTATACATGAGAGTTGTATTCCATTTTCGGTCTGATAAAGGTGACATAGGTAGTAAGGAGATCAGATGGAGTGAAGTATTTCTTACACCGTTTCAGAAAACCTAGGCACTTGAATGCTTCTTTTGCAACATGAAAAATGTGGTTGTTCCAACGAACATCGCATTGAATTTCCATCCAAGAACATCGAGAGCTTCTGGTTCCTTAATATATGTATCACCCGTAATTACAGATGACGTAGCATGTTCAGCAGTACGCCTATGCGAAAGCACACAGCACTGGGTTTTATAACCCTGTTCGCCAGGCCCCATTCGGAAATTACCAAAAGGCCGCGATTAAGGGTATCGTCCATGTGCTTTCTCATAGCCCCAATTTCTCGAAGGCTTGGTCTACTGCGAAATGAAAATGAATGGCATATGCTACTGTCATCTGCAAAAGAAAAGATAGGGTTGGAAGTCTGACGTAGAAGGTCATTAAGAAAAATAAGAAATAGGGTAGGGAAAGGAGGGAACCTTGCGGTACCCCTGAATTTAACTTGAACTCGTTTGATGAGATCCCATCTACAACAACTCGTATAGTGCGATCCCTGAGAAAGCTCGATATAAGTCAAGGGAAGCTATTACCGACACCAAAAGCAATAAGTTTTGATATGAGTGCACCATGCCACACTCTATCGAACGCCTTGGAAATATTTAAAGCCACCAAAGGAAGGCCAATAAGTCACCCGTAGAGCGTGCCCTACGGATGCCGTACTGCCGGTCACTAAGTAAGGTGCTGGACTCCAGATATTTGAAAAGATGAAAATTAAGCATGCTTTCCATTACTTTGGAAAGTGCAGAGCAAATTGTGATTGGGCGGTAATTTTCACGGTTGCTAGCTTCTCCCTTTTTGGGGATTGGTGTTACATTAGCAACCTTCCAACATGATGGGAACTCACCAACATGGTACAAAATGTTGAAAAGTTTTGCTAATGGACGCGCTAACGTCGAAGAATTTACGACCATGCTTACTCGAATAGAAGCATGTTTAAACTCAAGGCCTCTTTGCCCTATGAATGAGAGTTCCTATGATATCACTCCGTTAACACCAGGTCATTTTCTGATTGGTGCTCCCTTACTTACTCCCCCTGAGCCTGACATGTCCGATCTATCTTTGAGTCACGCTAACAGATGGCAAAAATTGAAGGTACTTCACCACCAGTTTGCGATTCGGTGGAAGGAAGAGTACTTGAAAGAGCTTCACAGACGTGTGAAGTGGAAGTATCCCAAAAGGGAGTTTCAAGTAGGAGATGTTGTCGTTATCCGTCAAGACAACTTACCACCGAATGAATGGAAGTTGGGACGTGTAGAGAAGCTTTACTTAGGTACTGATTCTAAACCTCGTGTTTGTAATTTAAGAACAGCTTCAGGTATTTTAACTCGTCCTATTGTCAAGCTTGTTCTGTTACCCGTATCAGAATAGTTTTAACCCGTTTGTTTTCTTCCATTTTCTTCTCTTTTTTTGTTTAACAGCAAAATGGCTGAATCTCGTCGCCTTGAGGTACATCGCCCATTGGATTTTAACACTTTGAATTTAATTTAAGTTGGCAATGCATTTAAAAGCGGCAGGAAGAAGACACAAAATATAAAACGAAAGTTTTGATGCATTTGGCCTGGATGACGATGAAATTCAAGATACAGGTTTGACAAAATAACAGCACGGTTTTTAGTAAGTTTGTTGGATCCGAAAGAAACTAAAGAGGTTTTGCCTATTTCAAAAAGAGTGCAAGTTTGAACTACATTGCGATTTTTTTGCTTAAAGCTGCCAAATATATTTATGTTATAAATATATAAGCAAAAAATAAAAAAAATGACAAAAATAAATAACAAAGAAGGTAAACTGTTTCCAAATTTCATCAAATTCCTAGATATTGCTGATCTGGGTGAAGTGGCACAAAAACTTCACCAGTTGGCTCAATTTCCAAAGGTAATATGAGCCATTGACTGAACTCATATACATATAAAATGCCCGAGAGAAATGGCAGGATATGATCTTAACAGGAAGGGATTTTACTCTTTAAATGCTTAAGCAAGTTCTCGAAACTTGTATGTTGGTGTTTGCTACACGAGAAAATTATAAAAAAATAACCGACAGAGATCTCGCGGAACAAAGCATGATGCCCGCATATGGTCCGAGTGTCAACTGAGATTTGAAAGACTTCAAGTGGACCTGGATACAGCACAGAACATTGTGGTTTCAGAATTTATTCATGTAAGTTTAGTAAAACTTTTACATGTAATCTATACATATCGAGCATTAATTGCAAATTTATAATAATTCAGAAGTTTTTGCTTTTTAATTAATATAAGTAATAAATAACTTAACTTGCAAAAATCAAAAAGCTATTATTCTTGAATTTATTTTTTTTAATTATGACAAAGTTGCTCCAATTGTTTTAATCTTTTGATAAACGATTGAAAAAAAATTTATATTTTAACAGTTTTGGATGTTTCCTATTTATAACACAGAATTTTATAGCTTTAAATTAAACGGAAATAGCAGCAGTTAAATCCAAAATGGCAGTGCCGATTGTTCAGGGAATGCGTTTCACATAAACATAAGAATTTTTATTTCCTTTAATAATAAATTCATCTTCATTTTATACCAGAACTAAACTTAATAAGAAGGAATTAAAAAATGACTTAAAAATAAATTTAATTAAAAAGAAAAAAATTAAAATAAAAAAATAAGAGATAATTTCATAATTCTATTTTCAAGTTGAGCATAATCTGAGAAATTATCTTGAAAATCACTGTATTTATTGGTATAATGCTTAAATTTTAAAAATCAAAAGATAAATTATGAAGTATAAACAAATTGAATTTAATAAAATTTTTATGCAAAAATATATCATATTCATGTTAAACAGTTTTGTGCAATTTAGGTTTCAAGGTGAATTCATATAAGGTGGCAGCGCCGCTACAAAACAGGCACTTAAGTGTATGGTAAACTTCAAACACAATTATGATTTGCACTTTTTTCTTACGCTTTTTAATACGATACAATACATAATATAAAGAAAAACAGGCACTTAAGTGTATGGTAAACTTCAGAACACAATTATTAATTGCACTTTTTTCTTACGCTTTTTATTAACGTACTGAACTTTGTTTTTTAAATTTATTACTCGTGTTACCATTCTATTTTAAAGAATATTAAAGAAAGTATTTTTGTAATATAAAATGATTCACTTTTGACAGCTACTCTATACATAACAAAATAAGATAAAAAATTGTCATCTGCCGCAACGATGTCACTTGGTAAAATTAATTCGCCTAACTCAACAAGGTTTATTTAATTTCTTTTTCTTAATCTTCAGTTATTTAATAATGTCTAATTTTTAGCTCCGGTTTGTTAAACTTATGCAAAATATGGTTTGGGTACGTTTACGCTAAAACCTTAACAAGTCCCATCACTGATGAGTAGACATCTAGCTTTTGAGGCCAATGCCTGCCAGTTGAAATCAATGCAAGTAGCACGGCGGGTGTATATGTTTGAGTTCATTTAATTCAGTTGGCGAGTGATTTATGTGCAGGTTGAGTGCTCGTGTAATAAGGTTCAAACGTAAGATTTAAATAAGTATGTATGAAAGACACGTGCAGGGTAAGTGAACGAGTGAATGCATGCTTGGTTAAATGGATGATTGAGTGCATGAGTAAATGAAGTGTTTCAATAGTGGTAGCTCTATTGTACCTATTTATTATTTTTATTCTTGTTTAGTGTGTTGCATTATACATATTTAGATTTGTTGATGCTTTAACAGCCATTTATAATGTTTTTGATAATTCGCCAGCCACCATTTGCACAGCATTGTGCTATGCACCATCAGACTCTTCAGTTTGTTTGCTAGTTGTTTGTTGTTTGATTTGTATTATACGTATAACTTTAAATATTTAAGCAATTATATTTGCTCTTATTTGCACATTTTATATCTTTTATTTTTATACTTTATTTGTTTTTGCCATTTCTTAGTTTTTTACAAATGAGAATTCATAAGAATTAATTTTCGACAATACTTTCTCTAAAGCCTGGTAGTCTGTTCAGTTTTTCATGCGGAATACTGTCAAACTACATACATAAAAAATTTGTATGAAAAAGTCATGGATAAATGTTGCAAAAGTAGTACTCTGTTTTTACTGTAGAAAAACATATGAACTGTTTCTGACAACATTTTATCAAAGCTGTGAAATAAAGCAAAGAGGCATTATTTCATGCGGAGTTTCTCAAACCACAGCTGATCATATGTATTTTGCTTACATTCCTAAAACAATGTAGTATACGTGAAAACAACAAATTCTTCCAAATCCCGAGATAGACACCACATTTTCCATATGAAATAATAAATGTTGTTCAACAATTTTCACATATATGAACAGAGTACTAAGCTTAACTCGTTGTAACTTCGTTGGTTTCTTCTGACCATTGATAAAATTAGTGCTTTTTTAAGCAACAAAAAGAGAAGTTCAATGTAAAAAAAAACTGAATATAAATGAACTAAAAGTAAGCATTTGTTTCTTAAGCGTTGCTCGATTAAAGAAAAATAAATATGTTTTTCACGCTTTTTATCTCTCTGGTGCTTGTCCAAGAACAACATATTTCGCCTCCATAGAAGAATGTGAAGTGGATAATTACACCCGTGTCTTTGGTTAAAACCCTTCAAAATGCTTCATTTTGTAATAAACTAGAAAGCTGTTGCGATTAATTTTTAAAATCCCTTTCCATTATAAAGTAGAAATTTATAATCTGAGATGAAGGTGTTTCTGCCTACTATTTGTTCGAGTAATTTATACTGCTTGACATTTCTTCTGTATCAATTTAACTTCTATTTGGTTTTCCAAATCAAACATCAGCATAAGTGTTTGACCCCTAAAGGTTGAAAAATTATTTAATAATTAATTAATTATATTATTATTATTTGGTTTTGGTGCATGAGATGCACATTTAAACCCCTTCAATTGCTTCAAGCAATTTTGCAAGTGAAATATATATTTTTTCTGGATGCTTATTAGAAATACATCCTCAGGAAAGCACCGAATTTTCTAGTATTTCCGCAAATATAAAAAGGATCCCAAGATACTATCCTACGAATTTTGCTTCTCTTTGCTCTTCATAATAATTAAGCCCATAATCGAATTTCATTGAGATGTTCTAGATATATTTTTTCGATATTTTTTTTGTAGCTCATTCGTTTGCAATCTTTTAGTTTGTTGAAACTAACATTCTTTCTTTTGATTGAAGCTCTTTGACGCTTCAATATAACATAAAGATATTTTATATCAGAAACTATCCAATTTCAGTTTTTGGTAATTTCCTTTTCTGACTAATCCCACTATGAAAATATTTATATTAAGTTTTTGAGTTATGGAGCATTTCCGTAAATAGACGGACAGTTTTATAGCATATAGAGAATACTAAATCGGTCAACAATGCACTTATTGTCCTGTTACTCGTTCTATAGGAAAGGCAACAGACTGATGTTTTCTAGAACAGTCACGTTTCAAGTTGCTACTAATCAGTCATTTTTCGTTTTTTACATTGCTAATTATATATATTTAACGTGAACTACGTGGATGAGGACTGACTTTAAAACATACATAAGTGCGGACACATGTCTGAGTTCAACAATCCGCATTTAAAACTATTAAAATTTTTAAGTTATTTATAATAAAAAGGAAAAGTATGTATCAACGCAGTTTAATTGAATTTATTTGCATTTGATTACATCATCCAGACTGAATTACATAAATCAATTCTACTTATCATGCACACAAGAAATCAAGAACACGTACGCAGATACACAAAAAGTAGAAATCGTTCAAATACACAATAGTTTAAATTTACTTTTTCACTTAGATTAATTACTCGTGTTACCATTCTATTTTAAAGAATATTAAAGAAAGTATTTTTGTAATATAAAATGATTCACTTTTGACAGCTACTCTATACATAACAAAATAAGATAAAAAATTGTCATCTGCCGCAACGATGTCACTTGGTAAAATTAATTCGCCTAACTCAACAAGGTTTATTTAATTTCTTTTTCTTAATCTTCAGTTATTTAATAATGTCTAATTTTTAGCTCCGGTTTGTTAAACTTATGCAAAATATGGTTTGGGTACGTTTACGCTAAAACCTTAACAAGTCCCATCACTGATGAGTAGACATCTAGCTTTTGAGGCCAATGCCTGCCAGTTGAAATCAATGCAAGTAGCACGGCGGGTGTATATGTTTGAGTTCATTTAATTCAGTTGGCGAGTGATTTATGTGCAGGTTGAGTGCTCGTGTAATAAGGTTCAAACGTAAGATTTAAATAAGTATGTATGAAAGACACGTGCAGGGTAAGTGAACGAGTGAATGCATGCTTGGTTAAATGGATGATTGAGTGCATGAGTAAATGAAGTGTTTCAATAGTGGTAGCTCTATTGTACCTATTTATTATTTTTATTCTTGTTTAGTGTGTTGCATTATACATATTTAGATTTGTTGATGCTTTAACAGCCATTTATAATGTTTTTGATAATTCGCCAGCCACCATTTGCACAGCATTGTGCTATGCACCATCAGACTCTTCAGTTTGTTTGCTAGTTGTTTGTTGTTTGATTTGTATTATACGTATAACTTTAAATATTTAAGCAATTATATTTGCTCTTATTTGCACATTTTATATCTTTTATTTTTATACTTTATTTGTTTTTGCCATTTCTTAGTTTTTTACAAATGAGAATTCATAAGAATTAATTTTCGACAATACTTTCTCTAAAGCCTGGTAGTCTGTTCAGTTTTTCATGCGGAATACTGTCAAACTACATACATAAAAAATTTGTATGAAAAAGTCATGGATAAATGTTGCAAAAGTAGTACTCTGTTTTTACTGTAGAAAAACATATGAACTGTTTCTGACAACATTTTATCAAAGCTGTGAAATAAAGCAAAGAGGCATTATTTCATGCGGAGTTTCTCAAACCACAGCTGATCATATGTATTTTGCTTACATTCCTAAAACAATGTAGTATACGTGAAAACAACAAATTCTTCCAAATCCCGAGATAGACACCACATTTTCCATATGAAATAATAAATGTTGTTCAACAATTTTCACATATATGAACAGAGTACTAAGCTTAACTCGTTGTAACTTCGTTGGTTTCTTCTGACCATTGATAAAATTAGTGCTTTTTTAAGCAACAAAAAGAGAAGTTCAATGTAAAAAAAAACTGAATATAAATGAACTAAAAGTAAGCATTTGTTTCTTAAGCGTTGCTCGATTAAAGAAAAATAAATATGTTTTTCACGCTTTTTATCTCTCTGGTGCTTGTCCAAGAACAACATATTTCGCCTCCATAGAAGAATGTGAAGTGGATAATTACACCCGTGTCTTTGGTTAAAACCCTTCAAAATGCTTCATTTTGTAATAAACTAGAAAGCTGTTGCGATTAATTTTTAAAATCCCTTTCCATTATAAAGTAGAAATTTATAATCTGAGATGAAGGTGTTTCTGCCTACTATTTGTTCGAGTAATTTATACTGCTTGACATTTCTTCTGTATCAATTTAACTTCTATTTGGTTTTCCAAATCAAACATCAGCATAAGTGTTTGACCCCTAAAGGTTGAAAAATTATTTAATAATTAATTAATTATATTATTATTATTTGGTTTTGGTGCATGAGATGCACATTTAAACCCCTTCAATTGCTTCAAGCAATTTTGCAAGTGAAATATATATTTTTTCTGGATGCTTATTAGAAATACATCCTCAGGAAAGCACCGAATTTTCTAGTATTTCCGCAAATATAAAAAGGATCCCAAGATACTATCCTACGAATTTTGCTTCTCTTTGCTCTTCATAATAATTAAGCCCATAATCGAATTTCATTGAGATGTTCTAGATATATTTTTTCGATATTTTTTTTGTAGCTCATTCGTTTGCAATCTTTTAGTTTGTTGAAACTAACATTCTTTCTTTTGATTGAAGCTCTTTGACGCTTCAATATAACATAAAGATATTTTATATCAGAAACTATCCAATTTCAGTTTTTGGTAATTTCCTTTTCTGACTAATCCCACTATGAAAATATTTATATTAAGTTTTTGAGTTATGGAGCATTTCCGTAAATAGACGGACAGTTTTATAGCATATAGAGAATACTAAATCGGTCAACAATGCACTTATTGTCCTGTTACTCGTTCTATAGGAAAGGCAACAGACTGATGTTTTCTAGAACAGTCACGTTTCAAGTTGCTACTAATCAGTCATTTTTCGTTTTTTACATTGCTAATTATATATATTTAACGTGAACTACGTGGATGAGGACTGACTTTAAAACATACATAAGTGCGGACACATGTCTGAGTTCAACAATCCGCATTTAAAACTATTAAAATTTTTAAGTTATTTATAATAAAAAGGAAAAGTATGTATCAACGCAGTTTAATTGAATTTATTTGCATTTGATTACATCATCCAGACTGAATTACATAAATCAATTCTACTTATCATGCACACAAGAAATCAAGAACACGTACGCAGATACACAAAAAGTAGAAATCGTTCAAATACACAATAGTTTAAATTTACTTTTTCACTTAGAACTTCGCTTCAGCTGGTGTAAGTTATAAACGTCTGGCCTTAAGTGTGTTCTTAACTTATTTAGTATGTGCTTATTTGGAAATTAATTCCTTAAGTAGATGCTACAATGAGCTCAAATAATGCCTTAACTGCGCAATTAAAGCTTATGTCTGAAGAGTGTATAGGAGATTTTTGGTGCAACACTGGAAATACATAACTATAAAAATTCTAAACGGGTGCATCGATTTGAATAACACTTTAAATGGACAGAAAATAGTTGTAGTTCTCTAAATAAATGAATTCTTGAAATAGCAAAACGTGATTCTTGGCCATTTTTCTTATTTCAATAGGTTGTGGGCCTATAATATCAAATAATTTGTAAAGAAATTAAAAGTGAATAAAGTAACGCAAACAACTAAGGAAAACGTATTTAATTACAAAAGAAAATTCAAAAAAAAAAAAAAAGATGGCGGATGCAAAACCAAAATTTGCAAAACTTAACAATGAAAATTATTCAATTTGGAAGTTCAAAATGGAGCTATTATTGCGAAAGCAAAATCTTTGGAAATACGTCATAGAAGGATGTTTTCCACAGCCCAAAATAGAAAGTGGAGTAATAAAAAACCAAGACGAAATCGATAACTGGGAAAGCAAAACCGATGAGGCCAGAGGAACGATTGGATTACTTGTGATGGATGATCAGCTATGCCATACACGCAATAAGAAGACGGCAAAAGATACGTGGATGGCTCTAAAAGATTATCACGAGTAAAATACTCTAGCTAATAAAGTTTTTCTTATGCGTTCAATTTGCAGTTTAAAGCTGGAAGAAAGTGGTAATGCTATAAATCATATTATCTCAATGAGTGATTTGTTCACTAAACTACGTGATGTTGGAGAAGAAGCTTTGTCCGATAAATAGAGTGCAGCCATGCTTCTCAGCAGTTTACCGCGGGGCTATGATACACTTATAACTTCACTAGAGTTCAGAAAAGAAGACGAAATCACATTTGCTTAAGTTCAACAGAGGGTAATTGCTAAATATGAAAGACGTTTGCATATCAGTGGTAATGGTGTAAACGATACTGTTTTGAAAGCTGTCGTTAAAACTGTATCAACATGTTACTTTTGTAAGAAGCTCGGACACCAAAAGACAAACTGCACAAAGTATAAAAATTGGAAAGCTAAACAGGTATCTGGAAATTCTACTAACAAAATTAATTCTGTTGAAGAAACCTCAAACTCAAGAGATTTCCTTTTTAAATTTGGTAATAACAAAAATTGTAATTGGTTGGTCGATTTGGGAGCAACAAGACATGCCGTAAGTGATCAAAAATTTTTCATGAAATTAGATGGTTCTTATAAAAGTTCAATAGCGCTAGCAAATGGTGAAACCATCCCTATAGAAGGTATTGGATCAGGTGAATTGTCTTTTTGCAATTTCAGTGGTAAGGAAAATAAATATCTCGCTAAAGAAGTTCTGTACGCACCACGTTTAGTTGGTAACATTCTTTCCGTAAGGTAGCTAACAAAATCTGATTTTAACGTTACTTTTAATAAAACTAATTGCTTCATAAATATTAAAGAAAATAATGTTGGTGTAGCTGATATCGCAACTGATATGTATATGCTACGTGAATGTAAACTAAATATAGTAAATGCTGTTTTTGCACATAATGAAAATTGTATTCATCAATGGCACTATAAATTGGGTCATCGAAATCCAGATGCCATTCGTAAAATGGTCTCCGAAAACCTGGCTGAAGATCTAAAGATCGTTGATTGATTAAGGAAATTTGTGAAACGTGTGCTAAAGGAAAAATGTCTCGAATTCCATTCCATAAAATTTCATTAAGTAAGTCAACTGCTCCATTGGATTTAATACACACAGACGTATGTGGCCCAATGTCAACAATAACGCCATCTGGTAAAAGGTATGTGGTAACATTTATAGACGATTATTCAAATTTTCTATTATACAACTATTAGCACAAAAATCTGAAGTAGAACAATCTACTAAAAATTTTGTAACATTTTGCCACACACTTTTTGGCCATACACCAAAAATAATTCGTTCTGATAGAGGGGGGGGGGGAGTATAAAGGAAAGAGTCTTAATGAATATTTAAAGCCAAAAGGAATCCAATTACAACTGACAGCTCCCTATTCCCCCCAACAGAACGGCAAAGCTGAACAAAAAACAGAACGCTTTTAGAAATGGCAAGGTGTTTACTTATTGATTCTAATTTGCCAAAAATATTTTGGGGAAAAGCGGTTTCGACAGCCAATTATATTTAGAACCATCTAATTACCAGATCAACGAATTCAACTCCATATGAAAAATGGTATGGTACTAAGCCTAGTTTAAAAAAGTTCCATATTTTTGGTTCGAAATGTTTTGTACACATCCCATCATCAATGAGATGCAAATTAGATGATAAATTACAAGAAATGATTTTTTTGGGTTACGAAAACAATTCAAAAGCTTTTTGTTGCTATAACCCAGCCAGCAAGAGAGTGGTAATCTCCTGTGATGTTCGTTTTACAGATATAGTTCCCATTAAAGCTCAACAAGATGGTTATTTTGAAATCTATAAGAGAAAATAAGAGAATGGAGACATTATTGATTGAGAAGGAGAGTTCAGAACCTGTGAAAAGTAAAGATATTGCAATCAATAATTTTGATGACGTTGATAGAAAAGAAAACTCTGGTGAAGGGGATCTTCAGACCGTCAGCAAACAACAGCTTAATATTGATAATAAAAATTTTGCACCATCAACACCAGCAGTACGTATTTCGGAAAGATCAAATAAAGGTAAACCCGCTAGAAAACTAATTGATGAATTATGGTCAACTCAAGAAATAAAAGAACTCTAAACTTACCAAGAAGCTCTTGATAGCGACGAAAAAGTCCAATGGTTAGCCGCAATGCAAGATGAAATAGAATCTATTGAAAAGAATCATACTTGGGAGCTCGTGGAGTTTCCTGAAAATAGGTCGGCTATCGGGAGTAAATGGGTATATAAAGTGAAAAGAAATGCTGATGGTGAAGTAAGTCGCTTTAAAGCTCGACTTGTTGCTCAGGGATTTTCTCAAAAATTTTGAATCGATTACGATGAAATCTTCGCCCCCGTAGTCTCCCATACAACATTTCGAATTTTATTGTCAGTTGCTGGTAAAGAAAATATCATCGTTAATCACATAGATGCAAAAACTGCGTTTTTAAACGGAAATTTGACTGAGACCGTCTATATGAAGCAGCCACAAGGCTTTCAAGACCAAAACGAAAAATTTGTGTGTTTGTTGAAAAAGAGCATCTATGCATTAAAACAGGCTGCAAGGTCATGGTATAATGTTCTTCATGAACTTCTTTTGAAGGCGAAATTTAAACAGAGTACCAACGACCCCTGTCTATACACTGGTAATATTTATGGAACTATATATTACGTCATTGTTTATGTTGACGATTTAATTTTGGCTTGCCATACCAGAGAACAAATTCAATATGTTCAAAAGGAATTATGTCATTATTTTGAAGTGGAAAATTTAGGCGAAATTAAACATTACTTAGGAATTCAAGTGTCAAAAGATCTAACAGGTAATTTCAGGCTTTGCCAATCAAATTACATAAATAAAACCGTAAAAGAATTTCAATTGCTAGAAGCGAAGATCGTCAAAACTCCAATGGAAGTAAGTTATGGTAAATAACAAAGTTCAACATATCTTGAAAACAATAACAAATATCGAAAATTAATTGGACATCTTTTATACATTTCTATTAACACCAGACCTGATATTTCAGCACCAGTAAACATTCTGGCTCAAAAGGTTGCAAAACCCACAAATGAAGACTGGCTTCAGTGTAAACGTGTTTTAAAATATCTCAAATCAACCGCAGATCTTAAATTGCACCTCAGTAATGAAGACCTAAAAGAGGAGTTAACCGGTTATGCGTATGCGAACTGGGCAGAAGAGAGAAGTGAAAGGAAATCAAATAGTGGACGAATATTTTTCTATAACGGAGGTACTGTATCCTGGTCTTGCCAAAAACAATCAATTGTGGCACCATCAATCTGTGAAGAGGAATATATATCTCTGTCGGAAGCTTCTAAGGAAGCCAAATGGTTAAGACAAATTTTACAAGATATGCATTTGCCTGTAAATGAGCCAACAATCGTTTCTAATGATAATCAAAGTACCATACGTCTTCTCCACGATGATAAATTCTCCTTCAGAACTAAACATATGGATACCAAATATAAGAAG
The DNA here is from genome assembly GCA_937654795.1 of Cistogaster globosa. Taxonomy (NCBI): domain Eukaryota; kingdom Metazoa; phylum Arthropoda; class Insecta; order Diptera; family Tachinidae; genus Cistogaster; species Cistogaster globosa. The sequence goes on along the minus strand of OW569407.1, from coordinate 58,478,669 downwards.
GATCTAGTGAAGAAAAGAATTGTAATGTGTATTTACTGCCCCACGGAGCAAATGATAGCTGATCTTTTAACAAAGCCATTAGCAATAAATAAACATGAATATTTTCGCGATAGATGCAACTTGAAGTGAATGAGGAGGAGTGTTGGATATGTTATAACATAAGTCATGAACATTCACTTGTATAAACTTTACGGTTACTTTTTTTAAGTCTAGTAACCTTATTGTTACTACAAATATTTATATTCCATTTATTTTTCAACTGTTAAAATAAACTTTTTTTCTCCTTTTTTGTTAATAAATAAATTCTTGAAATAGCAAACCGTGATTCTTGGCCATTTTTCTTATTTCAATAGCCATTTACAAGGAAATTAGTGATATCAAAGCAAAACTGCAACACTACATTCATTACAATTAGATGGGCAGCAAATTAAAGTAAGCTAACATTAGTCCTTACAATGATAGATGGAAAAGTAGGTTAGGCTTTGACCAACACGAAGGCTGCATCCAGCCGCGTTATATGCCAAGCAGCACTAACCCAATTAAATCAAGTTCCGACAAAATTATAAGGAATAACTGATGTATGATCCAGAAACAACATCTGAAATAACAGGAGTGGATTTAAACCATATTGTTACGTTTATTTAAATTTATAAATGTTTATTTAACTGAGTTCTTTAATTGCAAAATAATAAAACACAATTAATTTATTACTTTAAATAAATTACACTTTTATTAGACGATTATTCACTTATTTGCGATTAGTACACAAAAATACGCGATGGCAACTTCACCATTGTTTAACACGAGATCTTCACTGGTTGATGTTTTCACTAAGAATGAAATCAGCATATATGGCCGTTGCTTTTAAATACCAAATGTTAAGGCTCTTGAATATACCAGAACTTCCTCCATCTTGGTAGAATATTTCTTTACTACGCATTTATTATTTAAGACACATGATGACTGTTATTTGATTCCAGAACCTTCCATTATTATTCTGAATTTAGTTATACATGCTGTCTATTTTTATTAGTCGTTATGTAGGGCTGTTTTAGTTTTGTCCCAAACAAGATTTTGCTGGACTACGTGAGGTTGAATCATGTACAGCTGACCGATAAGCTAGAAAAAACTTTGGTATATGCTCATCTTAATCCTTCTGGTGTGCACTGACAACTTTTCTGAGATATTCCTCTAGGATACGGTTAAATCTTTCTACCATGCCATCGTTCTGTGGATGCAGCGGTGTCGTTTTCATCTTTTTGACACCATATACGTCACACATCTCTTTGAAAATGGCCGATTCAAAATTTCGTGCCTGGTCTGAATGCAGTTCTAGTGGAACACCATATCGATACACCCAATTGTTAACAAGAGTGTCCACTACTGTTTTGGACTCTTGATTTGGAATGGCATACACTTTGGGCCAGTTACTAAAATAATCTATAACCACTAGCACATATCGGTTTCCAGCAGGGAATAGACCTGCTATATCAATAGCTATCCACTCAAAGGGGGCGCCTGCGTTGTATTGCTGAAGCTTGCCACGACCCTTTCTTGTAAGAATCTGCAATGCACTGTTCGCAATTTGCTTTCCAATCGGCTACGAATTGTCGGCAGCCTACCCAGTAATATCGTTGCTTTATATTTTCCAGTGTTTTTGTTATTCCCATATGACCCCCGCTGGAACCATTATGAAACTGCTTCACTACCTCGCTCCTTTTAGAAAATGGCACGACAATTATGTCCGTTGTGGCTTTGCCATCTGTGCTTTCCCGAAATCGGTATAAGCAGCCACCTACCACTTTCAGGCTATTGCACTCAGCCCAGTACGTTTTTGCTAGGCGGCTTTCTGCCGATATTTAATTATGGTTCGGTCTTCTGTTATTTTGCTTAGCCAATATAATTTTTGCAAAAACTGGGTCCTCATTCTGTACTTTCGACCAGTCTTTGCTTGAACCAATTTGGGTTAGCCGCACGTCAATGATGCACTAATTTTTTTCAATATTTGTGCAGTGCTTGCACTCTACACTGCATGGCCGTCTTGAAAGGGCTTCAGCGTTGTTGTGTTTTCCGCCTTTTCTATGTACAATACTAAAGTCATAGCTATGTAAACGTTCAACCCAGCGTGCGAGCCGCCCTTCGGGGTTCTTAAATTGCATCAACCAACGTAGTGCGGGGTGGTCCGTCCTTAAGATGAAATGTTGACCATCTAAGTACTTGTGGTAATGCTTAACACACTCCAGCACTGCCAACAGCTCCCGTCGTGTAACGCAGTAATTTCTTTCGGGCTTCAAGAGTACCCTGCTGTAATAGCAAATGATCTTTTCTCTTCCATTCATCCCCTGAGAAAGTACTCCTCCTATTCCATGGACGTTTGCATCCGTTTCCATTATGAATTTCTGTAGCTGTTATACGCTTAAATACTTCATCCAGGTTTTTGAGGTGTTCGTCAAAAGTTCTCTCCATTACTATTATGTCATCCAGATACACTAAGCACGTTTTCCAATTGAGACCCTTAAGAACACGTATCATTAAACGCTCGAAAGTAGCTAGAGCGTTGCAGAGCCCAAATGGCATCAACTTGAACTACCATAAACCACCACTCGTGCTAAAGGCAGGTTTCTCCTTGTCTTTATCGGCTATCTCTACTTGCCGATAGCCGCTCTGCAAGTCCAAGGTAGAGAACCATTTTGTTCCGGCCAACGTATCTAAGGTATCATCAATTCTAGGCAACAGATAACTGTCTGACAAGTTCTATAACCTCCTTTCGCTTTGCTAGGGGAACACTTCTCGGTGCTTGTTTTATAGGCCTCGCTTCGCCAGTATTAATTTCATGCTTCACAACTACCGTTCTACCTTGGCTTCTATTACTTAGGGCAAAGACGGAGGCATGTTTTCTCAACAACTGCTTTGCTTTTTTCTGTCAGAAGATGTTAGTTTTGCCACCCTTTTTGCACCTGTTCTGCTAGTTAATCTCTTTCTCTGGTTGGTAATTTGGGGCATACTGTATTCACCGCACAGTTGATTATGGCTTCAGCTAGCTCACATCGACCTATTTCGAAATTTCTATTTATGGTCTTTTCGCTATTGGATAGATTAAGTACTCCCACAGGAAATCTTCCATCGTCGCAGATTTTCACAAGGGCTTAAGCCGTTAAAATGTCGTCTTTTACTTTTGCTGGTTCTACCACCCACAACCGGTTATCCACACAATCTGCCTCTACACGTGCCCATACCATAGTTTCTGCCTGAAGTGGTAATTTCTGGCGTTCAACGGCAAATAGCTTCCTTACTGCGGTCCTGCTTTCATAACCAACATCCAGGGGTATATCCACATTACGCCAGATCATTATTTGCTCGCCCATGTATAGATTAATATCGTTGGTTATCATGAAGTCTGCACCTATGATTACTTCATCCACCATGTCGCCGACAACAAATACATGGTCAACGCTGATGTTTGCTATAGTCAGTCTTAGCCTGGCTCTTACATAGACAGTGGCTAAGTCTCCAGTAGCCGTTCGTAGTCGTACATTATTTAACGGTTCCACAGCGCCTTTTATTAAATCGGGCCTTATTATCGACTGAGACGCTCCTGTGTCTATTGTGAGGACTTGCTTTCTTCCGTTGATAAGACCGCAAGCAGTTAGGTTGCCATTCTTCTGTTGCACAATTGAAATCGAGATTGGGGCCATCGGTTGTGGGAACTAACACTTGCCCCTTAGCGCTAGCTCGATTTAGTTTAACGATGACTCGAGCGATTTGGTATTGTTCGCCTGCTTGTTGTCCCTTGCTGGCGAAACAGTTCTTGAATTTTTCTTTGTAGATCAGCAGTTGCGCTGGAGGTGGCCGACTTTTCCGCAGTTAAAGCATTTGGCGCGAGACTTACCCTTTTCCTCCTCCATTATTTGTTTGACAATATCCTTTATCTCGCTCCTTTTGTCGCCGTGGTTATAATCATCAGTCTCAAGACATCGCACCTTGTACACCTGTGGCTTCGAGATGACTTTAGCGGTCTCCTGTGCTAGCGCATACGAGATAGTTTCTGCAAAGGTTGATTTTTGCATAGCACAAACCGCATATTTAACATTTGGATCTCGTATACCATTCACAAATGCTTCAATTTTAAACTGATCGAGAAACGGATGATGTTCGCCTGGGTAAGTCAGCTGCACCAAACGTTCAATTTCCATGGCGAAGTCTTGATGCGTGTCATTCGCATTTTGAACCCTGCCTCGCAACTTTATTCCATAAGGTTCTCTTTTATGCTCACCTCCGTACCTCCGGCATCCATTATGTCCTTATAATTATTTCTACATCCAGCTGGTAAGCTTTCGAGTATCACTGCTGCTGCTCCCTTTAAGGCCAAAATAAGCTCTTTACCTTTTTCATCATTGTACCATCTGCTCTTGTTGGCCACTATTTCGAATTGGAATTTAAAAACATTAAAGGGTGCGCTGCCGTCAAAGCTCAGACTATTTATCTTGCTGGCATGCTCAGAGATAACTCTCACTGGTCCATCTCGAATTTGAAGTTCGCCCATTTGCACTTTTAATTCATTCAATACTTCGTTCACCTTTTTTTCTAGGCCGCTGACTCTCAGCTAGACGACGTCCACTCGTTTACTGAAGACTTCTGAAACTTCTTGAAATTTCTCGTTTACCTCCGCTAAAAGTCTTTCTCCATTGGCACTAGAGGTTTCTTGTATTGCTCTGAGGCTGTCTTTAAACGATTCTTGAAGCTTCTGGTTATTTTCTTCTATCTTCTTCATCATAGCTGCAAACATAGAATTCAAGTCCATAACGCTGTTTGTTGCTTGGATACATACTTCATATTTTGCTTGTTCTTCGTTTTCTCCGAATTCGTATGTCCCAATATCAATGCCTCGCTGCTTGAATCCGTCTTTTAAATGCGTTTGTAATTTCGCTATGTTGCCCACTGTTGGCAAATCCAATTTACTCAGCTCCACTTTTAGCTGCTTTAACTTTAACTTTAAGCTCTTTAAATTTCATTGTGATTTATTTATTATTTGCAATCCCACTTCTAACACCAATTGTTACATTCATTTAAACTTATAAACGTTTATTTTTTGAGTTCTTTTATTGCAAATTTAATACATACAATTTATTTACTAATTTAGTCAAATTACACTTTATTTAGATGATTACTTATTCGCGATTAGTACACAAAAATACGCGATGGCAACTTCACCGCTGTTTAACACAAGATCTTCACTGGTTGATGTTTTCAATAAGAATGCATCAGCATGTGTGGCCGTTGCTTTTATATACCCAATGTTAAGGCTCTTAAATATACTAGAACTTGCTCCATCTGTTGGTAGAATATTTCTTTACTACGTATTTATCATTTGAGACACATGATGATTGTTATTTGTTTCCAGCACCTTCCATTATTATTTTGAATTTATTTATACATGCTGTCTATTTTTATTAGTTGTTATGTAGGGCTGTGTGTAGTTGTGTTTTGCGTTTATTTTTATTGCTTTATGTTTGTTGTTTTTGTTTTGTGATTAAGAATTTTTTGTAGAAACTCCTTAATCCCATACACAATAGGTAATTTCGTTTTATTTTGTTGGTGAAAATTATTTTTATTTCTTTTTATGACCTAAATAAAGCATCTTCGCAACATAATTTTCAGATTTCAAATAATCCTAGAAGAAATTGCATGCAATAAAGAAATTAACTCTAGACCATTTGGAAATTATGCTAAGGAAACTGCATAGTAACAGTCGCAAAATCCTTTATCATGGAGAAAATATCATTAAATATCATTTGGTGCCACTTGGAGATCTATCAGAGGAGGCTTAGGAAGAAAGGAACAAGGATTAAAAATTTACTAGAGAGCACAATACTAAAATAATTTCACAAAATTCCACAAGATCTAGTTAATGTATTATTGACAACGTCAGATACGTCCATCTCCAATATTCTAGATCAATGGAAAGTGGAACATCGGGATTTAGATGAAGAAGCCAAGAAACACTAAATAACAGAAATAGCACAGAACAATATGTAAAATTTACAACCAATATTTGTGTCAAATGAGTAATAATTATAATTTCCTTTTATTGTTATTTAAGTACGAATAACATAGTATTAGTAAAAAATATTAACAAATGGAACCTACCATTATTACAAATGCTATTAAAATCTATTGGAGTTTTTATTTTTAAAATGTTTTTAAAATTATCAAACTTGACAGGAAATAAATAAGGAAAATTTCTGTAGTAACAGCAAAATTTGCAGTTAATTTTACTATTTTTTTTTTTAGTGTAAAAAATTTTTTTGAAAGGAAAGATTCGTTTGAGTGTAACTTAAAAATTCCATTATTACAAAAAATAGTTATAATAATTACTAGGTTCCAAATATTAAATTTTTTAATATGTAAATGAAAAAAATAAACCCATATTTCACTCATATTTATTGTAATTAAAACTGAGTCAAGCTGAACTAAATATCTATCCATTAAAAAAAAAATTATATTTTGATCGGTTCAAAAGTTACAGAATTTTGGCCAATGAAAAACTATTTTCAGCAACTGTGCGGCGGTTGACCATTAGCCGGCTGTGGGTAGTATTTTATATGACCGCAGTCTGAAATTATTTTTAAATATTTGATAACAGATATGAAAATTCTGTATCATTATTTAATGCACTCTAATCTTCTCAATATTTACAGTAAAAAAATAATTAAAATTAACAAGTTTCAGTAATTACGTAACGCACACAAGAGTTTTTTAAAACGGCAACAAGCAGTGGCGTTAGTCGGTGGACGGTTTAGAGGGCATTAAAGGATGTAGGGCTGAAATCTTTTGTAAAGAAAAGGAAGCCAAAACTATCTGTTAAATATATAAAAAGAGAGAAAACTTTTTTGAAAACATATAAATCGTGGACAGCTTGCGATTGGAAATCTGTAAGTAAAATTTTATTTATTGTTTTATACAAATAAAAGTTTATTTTGGTTATTTTATAAGTAATTTGGTCCGAGGAGACCAAAATAAACAGGTTTCAAACCGATGGGCACACCTGGTATTGGTCAAAAGAACGTTATCGGAGGATTTTAGTTATGGGGTCATATTTCAAAATAAACGTGCTGCGAAAATCGTCAAAGAATGAATCAGTCAGCAACAATTTATGCAGTGGCCAGCACAGAGTCCGGATTTAAAACCAATTAAAAACTATTCTTAAAAAAACAGTTGGCAAACTATGAAAATCCTCCAATTTAAATGAATGAGTTCTGGAAGAGGGGCAGAATGGCGAAATATTTCCCCAGATTACGTAGCTAAATTGTATGAATCAATGCCTAACCGCCTACGGTCGCTAAAAAATCTAATGGATATTGAACAAAGAACTAAGTTTTCAAAAATTAGTACCTGGTGCAAAACTGAGCCTATGGGCTAATGTATTGAAATAAGGATTTTTCTGTTAGCAAATATAATTGAATGATACTTTTAACTTTATTTAAAAATACACATAAAATGTGCATTAATTTAATTTAAAAAAAATAGATTGAGTTAGCTTAAAAAATGTTCATTTTTGCTCCTTACTGTATGTACATATATATATTGTTATGGAAGTCATATGACAAGTCATATGTAAAAAACATTTCGTCTAAAGGCACAATTTTTTCAAAACTAAAGAGAAACTAAGGTAATTGTAGTGCAAAATGTAAAACAAAGTATGAATAATAAAATATGCAAGTAAAAACGGGAAACTCCCGCATATTAATATTTATCCTTGCATAAAAAAAATTGTCCGGATTTGAAAGGTAAGAATTTAAATTGCCCGCAATGTAGGACCGTCCGAATTATTGGAGTGAGCAGAATGGCGAATGTCCGGACTATCGAAGTTGTATTGTATTTGGCATTTACAGATTCTACAATCCGCTTTTTCAACATAAATTAATAAATGTCCAAACATTGGCTTATTTGTATTCTCTTACTCTATATTCCTCTTTGTATCTTTCTCTTTCACATAAATTTTGTTAATCCTCTTAGACTGCAAGCGAATTTAATTATTAAAGTCCCAAAAGCTAAATAAATAAAAAAGATCTTATTTGAATAACATTCATAAAACTTGGAATTTATTGATTTTGTTAAAATACTTAAAAATTCTACAAGTAAAATAAATACATAAATTAAAAAATTTGTCGGATAAATTAAAAATTTGAATATCAACAAATTTTTCCAATTTTATATGTACGTACATACATATGTAAATTCCCATTAATTTTTGATACTCAATAATATTTAAGTATTTAAAAATTGATAATGCAAAATTATTTTACATTACATTATTAATTGCTAAACTTTAAGGCCTAATAGTTTTGCTGTAATTTAATTTTTTAAATTTTCTTAATATTGCTTTTACCTCTGATTGTCGTTTTTGGCAAGTATTATGAGTTACAAATAACAAAATAATAATAATAACAATAATAATAATAATAATAATAATAATAATAATAATAATAATAATAATAATAATAATAATAATAATAATAATGATAATAATGATAATAATAATAATAATAATAATAATAATAATAATAATAATAATAATAATAATAATAATAATAACAATAATAATAATAATAATAATAATAATAATAATAATAGTATTAAAGTTAAGGGATCTCCAGGCAAGATCCTTAAAAAAATTAATTTGGCGCAACCACAGCGCCAGGATAAATAAAAGTACACTTACACAACTTAAGTTTTAAAACAATAAATTTTATTTAATTTAATTTGTAATTTTAAGGACCAACACAACAATTTACTTTAATTTAACTTTATTTATATAAAAGAACAATAATTTAATTTATTCTTAATTAACGGAACAAGTAATGACTTTAACCAACGAGCGCGCAACCAAGACTGACCCTTCCTCAAACATATTCGGCAGCAATCCCACCAGCATGATCACGTTGCACCAACATGCACAAGCACTCAGACGCTGATACTGCAATACCGTATTCTCACGTTACCTGATACCCTCCATTAAGGTATTGGCTGGTTGCGCTTGTGAACATTACGAAATTGTTTTTCATAAAATTGTTAAATTGCTTTATGCTGACTCCGACAAATGGTTGCGCGTATGAGCGTTGCGCAATTGTTTCTATGAAATTGTTAAATTAATTTATGCTGACTCTGCCATAAGTTATTTATCGGCAGCGTCGACAGTGTTGTTAACTCCTCACTCCTTAAAAATCTGCGTCCCGCAGTGTACCGTAGGCAAGATCGAAGGAAGATTCAATTCCTTTATTAGCTGGTACCAAATCCACCCGATACAGATTGCCATAAGCCCAATTGTAGTCATACTGATTCCGAATGAAAGGTTAAGCCTTGTATCTAGTTGTTCAAGGCGATTGATGTTGCGGAGGCTGACGTCGCGAACATACTTGATATCCAGTAGAAGATCGTCATGCGTTACATTTGCGAGCGCGGGAGGCAAGGCTTGTGCTTTCAAGATTCGAGGAAGACAATCGTTTTCCATTAGATTGGTTACGGATGATTTTTGACAGACTGTCGAATTGTCTCGTGAAGAGCATATTGTATGCTCCTTTGCCCAGCTTCGGTATTGATAGGACATATAATAAAACTGTGCGATTTGTGTACACTGATGGTGCTTCAAACTCCACAGCCTCTATTACGTTACCATAAGGCAGTGTTTCTATCTCGTCAAGAATTCTACTGATTTCGGTATGATCGAGTAGGTTTGTATTGTTGATATCGTTTTGGTTAACCCTTTCGGTGCTTTTTTTTTGTTTTTGGTTTTAAAGATCTATTTTTCAGTTTTTTTATATACTTAAGCCCACTTTATGAATAATCACAACTATTTTTTTAACATTTTGTTTGCAAAAGTGGTTTTTAGACACTATGCCATATGGCATAGAATCTATTTAAAGGAAAAAAATAATATATATAAGTTTTTAATTCAGTTTTAAAATTATTGTCTTTATTGGATTAAAATTATTTTTTTTAAACTTAAACATAAGCAAACGCAAAAAACCATAAAAAATAAGAGTTCATTGTAACTAAAACTATAAAAATTAGGAATTCATTGTCAATTTCTGGTTCAAGACTATGTCTGCATCTGTATAGTTCTCTGAAAAAAAAAGAAATTATATAAAACAAATTCAAATATAAAAATAAATCTATAACTTACCTCACTTTTCATGGTATAATCTAAAGCAATTTCTGGTCCCATTTGGAATGCAGAGATGAACGTTACATTTTGCACACAAGTATCTGGAATATCCTTTGCATCCTGGTACTTTACATATACGTTTTACAGGTGTATACTCAGGCCAATGTTGAATACCATCGAAACGAATCGAACCTGAAGGTGCCCTTTCATATGAAGGTCTTGATTTCGAAGTTGATGGAGTGCTAGAAAGGTCTAAGTCCTCGGATTGCTTGGGTCTTCCTCTTTTTCGTGCGACACTTTGAACTGTCGCCAATGCCAGCAATCCATCAGCTACGTCATTCCGGAACGCTAATAAATCCATTTGATCTTTTTTTTCTTATGTTATTACTTTCACAATCATTGCGATATTCTAACCAAGAGTTGCATACTGCTAAGTCCAGAAAATGGTCGAAAACTCTAAGGGTCCACATTTTGTCCGAATAGAAATTCGATACAAAGATAGCAAAAAGTCCATCTTGTCGACTCCTCCCATATATTTATTATACACAGCTATAGCGTTAGGCTGTGATACAACGATCTTTTTCTTTTGCTCAGAACAAAATCTGGTGACCTCTTTTGTGTCTTTATCACCATAAATAGACGAAGCCAATTGAACACAGCCCCCATCTAGCCATTTCAAAACTATAATGTTTTGGTTCCTTTCAATGCAATAGTCATAGCTACCTCTTCCTAACGTTTTTAAATCCTTTTCTGGTTTTAGGGGAGCTTTTCCAATTCTGGTTCCTCGTATGGTGCCTGTTGCCCATATTCCCTTTCCTCGCAAATATATTAATAAGTTTATAGTGGTAAAATAGTTATCAAAAAATATCTTGTGGTTTTTATTTTCCGGAATAGTTTTACATAAATGAATAACAATATCCGAACAAAAACCTAACTTTGAGTCTCCAACAATTGTGTGTTTTCCCTGGTATATTTCCAGATCATAAACAATTCCATTTGAGCTACATAGGCAAAATATTTTTATTCCCCATTTAATAGGCTTTTTAGGCATATACTACTTCAATCCAGTTTTCGATCTACATGGAATCATCATTTCATCACAGCAGCAGTTTTCATCTTTTGGAATATCATAAGATTTTTTCAGAAATGTATTTATAAGTCGACGAACTTTAAAAAGTTTGTCGATTGAGTTCCCCTCTATGCAAAACTTTAGACAGGTACGTATTATATGAAACTGTTTTTTTGTCATGTGTTTACGAAAGGCTGGTATTTCAGTAGCACCAGCCCAGTACATTTGTAATCAAGGATATCCGATTGTTCCAATAATGATTTCCAATCCCATTAATAACAGAATCTCTTCTTTTTCAACATTAACAGCGGTTCCACTCTTCATAAGTGAGGCTTGATTTGTTGCCTGAACAATAGTGTCAATAAAATCATATGGAAAGTACTTTAGAAAATATGAAACAGGAGTTTTTACATCTTGCTTTGGATAACTTTCTGAAAATCCTGAGATTGGAGTATTCCATTCTGTCTTTGCCCATCTACATGAAATAATTTTTTTGAATGGTGGATCCGAGGCATCTTCCAAATCCATCAAATCATCTCCTACATCCAAATTTTTCTCAAATTGATCAGTATTCCCATGCGGATTAGTTAACTCTTCGATCAAAAAGGCATTGTTATTTCTATCTTTCAAAGTTTGCAATAGTGACTCCAAAACACTATTTTCTTCTACTTCCTCATCATCAAAATCAGATATATCTGAGTTATCAAAACTAATTAAAATATTTTCAATTTCTTCGGTGTTTAGTTTATTAGGCATTGTCAACACGTCTAGTCACTATGAACTTTTACAACAAAGTAAAAAATTTCCTTTGGGAAAAATCTACCCCATATGGCATAGTATGAAATAAAAAAAATCGGGCAGCTCTATTGAACTATATTTCGGATCAAATTTTTTCCTAAATTACTAAGGCAATGCTTATCTACTAAATTAATTACAAAAATCTAACAAATAACAATTTTATTTAACAAAATATATAAAAGTATAACATATTCTTTTTTTGCAAATTGTGAATCTCACGAGGAACGCTTGCTCTCTGAAACGCAACAATGTTGTGTAGGGTCCATCAATCATTTTTTTTTAATTTATTTATAGATAACACTTCAAAGTAAAATACCAAATCAATAAAAAAGTGTACCCACACGCATTATGACCTAAAATGGGATTCAAAATGTGGCTATGCCATATGGCATAGAATCACCGAAAGGGTTAATTGGCATGGTCCAGGCAGATCCTTGCCAATCGAGCGATCTAGGGGATCGTCTTTTGATACTCTTCGGTTCACCGAGGCGTTCTTGTATTTGTGTCAAATGGTGCAGAATAAATTCTTTATTCCTGCGAGGGAAGAGATGTTAACCGTCACTGTCACATATTCATCCAGGTTGACAATGTGCACAAACTTAAAATATCCATTTACTATCCATCCTCTGCCAAATTTCAAGGATACCAGCGGTGTTTCGTATTGGTAGAATTGCAATTGCTAATTAGCTTATGAATTTATTCTACAATGTTCTTTTTTTGTGTTTTCTTTAATGCCTTACTTGTCTAGAAAATTTAATGGTAAGCTTAAAAAGTACCCTCCCCCCTTTTTTTTTATTTTTTTTTATAATTGATATTATTAGCTTATATTAAAAATTACAAATATGCGAGCTGAATTATTCATGTATTTTCATACATTGTTATATATTTGAAATTAAGTATTCTTGTGCTTACATGGGACGAACAAGGAATTGGATTTAAATTTATGGTGAATTTTTCTTTGCACCCGGACTTACAAGATTTTAAATGTGCTTGTTGTGAATTTTCCTTCCACTCCTCGTCAGCCCTGTTACCCTGTTATCCCTTTTAACAATTTCTTTCCTATACAAAGCTTTGTTTTTTCCTTTGCTTGTCTTAATAGCTACATAAATTCTATAACCTTTTCAATATTTCTTCGGACTCTTTCTTTTCCTATTCTCTCTTGTATTGCGGGCCGCAATAAGTGTTTAAGGTCAATAAGTGTTTAAGGTCCCTATTCACCTTCTTTTGTACTACCAACAGTCTTTCATAATTTGCCTCAGCAATTCTATTTAAAAATAAGTCACGAGGTCTCTTATTGGTTACCGAGTGAATAGTATTATTATATCTATCTACACAAATTCAATTAGTTCTTTCACGGATAGGTCAGGATATTCTGTCTTTATAAATCTATAGATTTTAACAATTGTTGAATGTAATCTCTCAACTTGACCGTTTACCTCACTTCGTTGCGTGGGAGTTAGATACAACTGGATCCTCAAAGATCTGATAAAGAGTTATACAGGCTCTTTAAAGGTCTTATGACTCCCTCAGAAGGCAATTCCTCAATTTGTCTCTCTACTTCCTCCCACATGCATACAGGATATGGGTAACTTTTTGTATAGTTGGTTCTTTCGTGCTGGTCTTAATCTCAGCCAGGATGTTTGTAGATGCCAACTCACTTCCATCCAAAGCACCGAAAAGCGATATTTATCTATAAGTTTTTCTATTCTAGTCCTAATTTGGGGGGGGGTTAATCTTCATTCAAAATGTAATTTATTTCGGTTGAAGAATTTTCCTTGAATGGGATTTTGATTTTTTTATACAATAATAGCTCATTATCTTTCCTATTAACAACAGCGCCTAGCTCCTTAAGGGTATCATCACCGATGATCCCGTCAAACGTTTTTGACTCGGGTAATATATAAAAAGAAATTAATTTATCTATACCTACGAACTTAAAAAATTTACCTATGGTCTTTCTTTCAATGCTTATGTTTCCCCCGACTGATAACACGATTATTGGTTTATCCAGGGGTGTACTGCCAGAAGATAATAGTGGCCTACAGAAAACATAAAACATAATCTTTCTTTGTCTTATATTCTATATAGGGTAGGCTTAATGGCCTTCCTTAATTAAATTTATTTCTCCTACATTATCCTCTTTACATGTTTCTTCTTCAGGGGTTTCTTCCGATTCATGATCGTTATTTTCGATAGCTTCCATATGATAGATGCGAGCATGTTTGTTGGCTGGAATATTCTCTGGAGCAACTCTCTTTTTAGCCGTCTGAGGGTTATTCATGTAATTGACACGACGAGATTGAATGGACCTATCAATTTCCATTTGTTTATGCTTAATGGCAGGGTACCGTGAGGGTAGAGCTGGCTTAACGTGGGGGTGGTACACATTATTTCGTGTGTTAGAGGCATTGTAACTGTACTGCCAATTACGAGGCCGGAAGTTTTGATGTTGCCAATTCCCTCCGGTACGCATCGGAAATGATTTCGGTGGTCTTGGAGGCATAGTTCTGTTTCCTACGTCTGCAGGCATTGGGTCAATTATCCTAGTTACAGTTTTCGAAGACAAGATGTTATTCCTCATGGTTAGATTTTGTAGTTCTAAAAGCTTTTCTGGCCGCTGGATAATTATCATGCGAGAAAGATCCGTTTTAAGTCCTCGCATAAAGACGTCTAATGCCCTGTGTCGGTACGTTTCCACGAGTGCTCGAACCGTTTCCTTAACACTGGGTTCCATCTTTATCTTATTCACGATCAAGGAAAGTTGATGGTTCACTGTGGAGTAAAATTCCTTGATTGTCGTAGACCCCTGCGATAGCTGGTTTAATTGATGTTTTAAGTCTGAATATCACGCTCATCAGCGTAGCGAAGGGATGAAACCTTTTTTATTTAAACCCAGCTACTATCAAGTACATTACAGGAAACTAGAGCCATATCTGCGGCACCAATTACCTTCTGGCGAATGCTATGAATGATAGCTCGGTAGATGGGTTTATCCTTAACTATTTCAAAATCTTTAAAAATAGTTTCGACTGAGTGAACCCACGAAATGTACTGCGTAGGGTTGCCGTCGAAAGATCGCAATTCCTTCACGCTATCCGGGAGACGACTTATATCTTTTAAATCACCTTCTGTCCGCGGCCTCTGAAGGGGTATTTCTTCAGGAGCCGCAGAAACTGAAGGATTTGATTCTACGGGCCTAATTGCTTCGAGCCTTTCTAGCCTGCTTTGGACGCGTCCTAACGCGTCGTTATCCAGAGCATTCTCAATATTCCCTAATGTAGCCTCGACCGACTTAATCTGTTCCATAAACCTATTAATGACACCGATCAAGGCCGTAGCTGTAGTCAGCTGTAGTCTTTAACTCTTCCATTTTCCTAGTACTTTATTTTATGCGTGCTAACGAGAAAGGGGTAAAGAAAAACACAAAATCCACTTACCTTTGGTATTAGAGCACTTAGTCGATTCCGTTGATTCCTTAAACGTCGCACCTTAAACACTTTGAACACTAAGAATTTTTTATAAATTCAATTTTCACTTTTTTTAGCTTTTCTTTGCAAGGCTTTATATACCATATCCAAAAATTACTCGTAATTTTTTCTTGTGTATATTCTTTTCTTTTTTATTATTTTCCTTTTCTCAATTTTAACAATTTTCTTTTTTATTTTTATTTTTCTATTTTTTCCTTTTTTCTTGTGTATCCTTTTTACAAAAATTTTTTTATTATTTTTTAGAAAATTTTTTTTTCAAATAATTTTTTCTTTTATTTTCTCTTATTTCTTCTTCCTTTTTTTTCAAAGAATACAAGTTTTACACATATAAATAGATATTTTATTTAACTTTTTTTTAATTTCTTTTAATTTTATTAATTTTGTGAAATTAAAATAAGGGGAACAAGGGGCGACGCGCTTACCTGGAGGACCTTTTTGTCTCCTCACGAAAGCTCCGTATTATTCCTTTTTAGTAATCTGCTTTTATAATCGCAGATCTCTACTAGGGTACGGTTGGCTTAACTTTCACTAGAGTAACCTTCTGTGATTAATTTTTGGAATCACCAGGAATCAATGCATTCCTCAAAATTTTTATTTTTGATGGCTTTTTTTCTCGGGATTTTTATTGTCCTTTACAAAAGCTGTCTCATCTTTTTTTCTTTTTAATGAGTTTCTTGAGCAAATCAATATTTTTGGAAGTTTTAGCCTGAGATATTTTCTCAGCACTTCTTAACAAAATGGATAAATAATTTTTTGTAACTTCCATTTTTCAAACAAAATTTATTCAATTTTATACATGTTTTTGAAATTTGTTTTATGTATGATTTACATACCGACGTTCCTAAATGCCGAGGAAATGCAAAAAATGTCATTGCAACTGGCATTTAGGAAGTCGGCCTTACACTCTCATTTGGTTCAATGTCACTATTTTCTCTTGCATCCTTTCTGCGTTATATTTTATTTGTATTAAACCTACTTAACATATTTTCCAAAGGAATGAATGTGTTATATTTATATAATATATTTATAAATGTTATTACTACCAGAAAAAGTAATTTCGACAAAAACATCATATAAACATATTAGGAACCAACCATTACCAAGAAGTAATCGTAAACTTTGGGTCAGAACTCGTATAGGTTTTTGGTACTTTATTATGCAAATATTGAGTCCAGATTATCAAAGAAAGTTTTGAACTGCATAAAGTTTTATCTTAAATACAGAGTTATAACATTTTAAAATCAAATATTGACAGTAAACTTCAGATATAGATATGTTTCTTGAAAGTTAATCAAGCATTTCTTTTAGCAATTTTTATTAGAAAAACAACTTTCTTGTAAAACCAACATACTAACAGTTACATTTAAAACAGTTTTGTCCAATTCAGTTTACAATTCTTTGCCAAAATTAATGTTATCCATATTCAATTACAAATTTAGTAATTGAATTTCCTTTTGAACTTTTTTTTTATTAATTTATCACTGTTTTCTGTACTAGCTAAGATATTAGGCGTAAAATAATTTTTTTTTTGCAAATGTGAAGTATGATATAAGGTTTTTGATGCATAATACCTGCATCCATATAGACAATTTGGCAATTTGTTTTTAAACTACTTTATAATTATAATTCTTTTTATGAAATCTACACTTAACATCCCACAATTCGTTGTACAATTTTTTTCACTGGTTTATCGCTTTCAGCTGTTGATATCAAAGATAAATGGTACTTTAACTCCATTGTATCTCACTGCCTTTTTTCTTCAGAGCCTTTATCACTTGCCATTTAATTTAACAATTAGTATTTTTGTATATAAAATGCAGACTAAAAATATAGAAGTCCAAGCGAACTTGGTTAATAAGTATCTCGCCTCTTACTTTTCTAATATTTTTATCACCAAAAAGGTTTTCTTGTCGCCACGTTTAGTGAAAAATCGCCATAACTGACAACACTGCGTGGGACTAGCAGATAGTTTCGAAAATTTTGCTATTGAAGATCAGTATGTCTTTCGAGACAGCAGGAAAGCCCCACGTCTGTCTCTAATTTTTCATATATCATTTGAAAGAAATCTAGTTAAATATATGGGAGGATAGAAAATTAAAAAAAAAAAAACATCAGGTGAAAAAATTGGCGCTCGCCCATATTTTCCGGGTTATGATCCTCTGAAATTTTCATAGAAAAGTATATTTGTGCACCATATTTTTTAAGATGTCGAAAGCCTCATTAAGAGCTGAGAGTATTTTTATGCGAAATTTTATGTATATAGTAATTAGTTGTTTTGTTTTATTTTTTAATTTTCTGTCACCTCAATATTTGTATTTTTTTGTATTGGAATTACTTCATTAAACTAGGTTTATATACATGGTGAAGTGTATATAAGAGTTGGCATAGCCGAATACAGCACTCTTACTTGTTTTTTTTTTTAACATTTTTTGCTTAAAACTTAAAAAATGAAAATATATACGTATGTGAATGGTATTCTTATGAATCTCATTCAAATGGAGTTGAAGGGAAAAAAACGTCTACTGCATCGAATATATTAACTTGAAAGTGTAAATTAGCGAAAAGGCTTTTAAACATCATTATATAGGATTAAACATAATTTAGTTTGGCAGGACTTACTTAAATACATTTTTTAGTTTAAGATATGTTCTTTTAATGTCTTTCTGTTTTTAAATTTTATTTATTTTCTATAAAAGCCGTGACAAATTAATTATAAAGTTTATGTTAGTCGTCTAAAATTCTTTAATTAGTTGCTTAAGCATTTGACAGACTTTTCTTTATGTTATTGACAATAGCTTAAGCTAGCTTATGCACATTACAGTTGGACCTTAATTACGAAGGGATGCATGTGTCACACTACTTTGCTTGAAATGTGTTGCTGATTGCAATAAGTGCAATTTGAAAAATAATAATTGCAACCAACGTAAACATACAATATGTCTTGTCTGTGCTTGTGTGTGTATAATGTAAGTAAAGTACCTATTTCCATTCTAGTTGGCGTCGTCTTTAGCGGAACGAATACGACAAAGTAGAGTGAGATTTTTTTTAACTTTGGCTGTACACTTTAAGCTATACTTAGAGCTAACTCGCTTAAATTGCACCAGAAATAAGATGTAACCTTCGCATTAAGGGCTGTAAGATGTTAATAAGATTCGTATTGATAGTTCCTTCTAATCTTATGAATCTCATTCAAATGGAGTCGAAGGGAAAAAAACGTCTACTGCTTCGAATATATTAACTTGATGGTGTAAATTTGCGAAAAGGCTTTTAAACATCATTATATATGATTAAACGTAATTTAGTTTGGCTGGACTCGCTTAGTTAAGATTTGAATACTTAATATGTTTGAAAAAAAAATCAATAAAAAAATATTTATCAACTTAATGGGACCGGCAAGCAACATTTATGGTGATTTTGTGAAGTGATTTTTGTATATAAAAGAAATCAGAATCAGGGTTAATAATTTGCCGTTTTTTCAATACACAGTCAAAATTTCATGCGTCTTTAGACTTCTTACTTAAAGTGTTACAACAATGTTCTTAAGATGAACTGAGGCGTATTTTAAACTGTATTCTATCCGTGGAATAACGTACAAAATTTACTATGTTTATTTTAATTAAATTTTCTCTTGATCGTTCCACTATAATATAAATAATAATGTATATTGCAATTATTTAATTATTTAAATGATAAAACTAAAAGTCAAATACTAGCAAAATTATATGCATTTGCCGGCTCGCTTCTACCTTTTTTAGTCTCTTTTGTATCTGTATACAAAATAGTTAGCTCCCAATTGTTAATTGTTCTATTGAAACAACTACTTTAGAAGGAACGGTACATGTAATTTTGTTTTGTAAACAAAATTTGGTTTGTCATAAACAGTTGAATTTATTATATTTTTATTTATAAAAGCATTTAACAAACATTTAAAACAAAGCAAAATTAGACAAAGGCGAACGAGAAGTTGACAAACGAAATATAACCAGCTGGCATCGAATTTACTAGAGTCTACCTGGTATGATTTTGCCTTAAAAAGGCCCAAATGTCAATAGTTAAAATTACAAATAGTACCAGCGGAATTAATTACCAGGTGGTCCCGATGGTGAATTCATTAATTTTATCTAGTGATTCGCTTTGCCTAGCAGGCAATTGTTTTCGCACACTATAAATTAATTTTTGGGTTGCATTAGCTACGGATTTAGAAAAATTATGCAATTTTTTTTCTTAAAATTAATTTAGTTTTTTTTTGTGTATTCATTTGGTCACTTACTTTGTTGTTGGTTTTTTTAGTTTCTTAACTTCTTGCTGTTAGACCTGAATTTTTTTTGTTATAAATAAAAATACCTTTTATTTACAATTTTTCCCGACGTTTCGTAGATCTTTTGTCTACTTTTTCAAGGGATCGTCTATTTAAATAATAAAACAATTATTACAATAAATTTTTTACAAAAAGAACAACAAATTACTTACAAAATTGTGGGATTTTACATTTAAACAAAAATTTTTTAAAACATTTGGACTTTTAAAAATTAATTAAAAACAAAACAAAAAACAAAAATAACAAACACATCTTAAAATTTAATATCACAGTTTATTTAAAAATTATTGCTTAAAACCACTCTGTAGCTTGCGTTTATGTTGTCTGTATCGTCTTTCAGGTTCATTGTTTTGTGTATTTTCTGTTGTATACGTAAGCTCTCGATTCTGAATCGCTTTTTTTCAATGTTTTCTATGTCCAGTATTTTAACATTATCAATGTCAGCTGTGTGTCCAGTTTGTAGTATGTGTTGTGCGAGTGCTGTTGTTTCTTTTTTCTTTGCTATGTCGATCTTATGTTCTCCCATTCTTGTTTCTAAACTTCTTTTTGTTGTACCAATGTATACAAGTTTGCAGTTATCATTATTTCCACCCTTGCATTGGATTTCGTAGACAACATTGCTTTTTTGTTTTTTATCAATTGGTGTTTTTGTTTTTGAAAAAATTGTGTTGATTGTTTGGTTTGGCTTGTAGGCGAAGCATGCGTTTGTTGATTTGATTATTTTTGTTATTGCCTTATTATCGATGAGTTTAGGTATGAAAGGTACACTGAAAAACTTTTTGTCCTGTTTCAAAACCGTTTCATTTTCAACCTCAACATTTCCTTTTTTAATTTTATTTTTAAGTTCTTTTCTAATGTTGTCAACTAGTAAATTAATGGTGTTATTGGGAAAACTATTTTTCTTTAGTATATTTTTAATTACTTCTATATTTTTATTGTGAAAATGTTCATCGCTAATATTTAGTACTCGTCTTATAAAACTTTTTGCTGTATTAATGATTTGGCTTTTCGGTTGGGTGGTATGGAAATTCATAATTCTGCCCGAAGAAGTTTCCTTGGCATACCAATTAAATATAATCTGGTTGTCGGTTCTATGTAGTAATGTATCCAAGTAAGCGATTTTGTTGTTATTTTCTATTTCCATAGTGAACTTAATTTTTGGATGATAGTCGTTTAAAGTCGATAAAATAATATCTTTGTCGTTGTGTTTAATAATTGCTAGTATATCGTCCACATATTTTGCAATATATTTTACGTTGATTCGATTATTTTCTAATTTAGCCAAGACGTTGTCAAGTAAGGTATCTAGTATTATGTCTGCTATTGTCGGGGAGAGAGGATTTCCCATAGGCATACCATATATTTGGTTATATACTTTATCTCCATATATAAAATAATTGTTATCATTAAGACAAAATTTTAATATATGTAAAAATTTTGTACGGGTAATTTTGGTTAAATTTTCAATATTATTCCATTTGTTCATTATATTTTTAATTGCCATATGAGTGGGAATGTTAGTAAAAAAAGATATAACATCAAAAGATACTAAAACTTCACCTTCATCGAGTTTGATATTTTTAAGCTGACTTTTAAGTTGTATGGAGTTTTTAATATAATATTTTGTCGAAACGATGTGTCTTAATATACTGCCAATGTATTTGGATAAACCGTAGCATGGTACTTGCATCGACGATATTATTGGCCTTAGAGGAATACCAATCTTATGGATTTTTGGTAGACCATAAATCCTAGGAGCTATAGCTGCTGAAGACGTCAATTTTCTTTTTTGCCAACTATCAATTAAACAATTTTTATGCAAATATGTGACAATGTTATTGTTTTCTTTCTGCAGTTTTGTGGTGGGGTCTGATCTGATCGATCTATATGTTTCTTTATCGTTAAGTAATTGTGTCATTTTTGTTTCATATTCGTGTTTGTACATCATTACAGTCTTATTTCCTTTGTCAGCTTGTGTAATTATAACATTATCATGTTGCTTTAAAAATTGTTTTGTTTCATTAAATGCTGCAAGAATAAATTTTTCTCGTTCTGTGTTTTGAATCCTTTTTCGAAATGAATTAAGTCTGTTGGCTAGTTTAGTTCTTGCAACTTCTTTGTCTGCACCATCATTTAAAGTTTGTATACATTGTTCCATGTCAGCTATAATATGTAATATTGAAAGATTTTTATTGTTTGCTGGCAATGAAAATTTTTTTCCCAATGAAAGTATCCATTTACATAGCCATGGTAAATCCAGTTCAGTCTTATTCTCAAACCAGTCTTCATTATATACAAAACCAAGATTCTCAAAACGTTTTTCTCTGAGTGTATTGAATTTGTTAGTTTGTGTCTCCCTTGTAGTCTTTATTATATGTTTTTCCCTTTCTATTTGTTTATTCATGAAGGTTGTGTAGTCGTTGGTGGATAATATGTTTTTCATGTATGTAAACAAATAATACAATTTTCTTTTTGCTCGTTGGATATTTGTGTTGGTTTGCGATATTTCTAGATTTAAGATTTTTTTATGAAAGTTGTTTTCAGTCCTTTTTAGTTTTTCTAACGTTGTGGTACATGAAAAAAGTATTTTGACCTATTTTGTTGTGTTAATTGTGTGGTTCGGTATTATACCGTATCGTCGGCAAGCTAATAAGAATTTTAGCCTTTCTTCTAAGTGTGCTGATCTTTTTATTTCGTTACAATATTCTTTCATAGTCCTGCATGTTTCATTATCATATTTAAGAGCGATGTGTTTGAAAAACCCTTTCATTTTGTATAAATGTTGTTATAGTTTTATTTATTTAAATAGTTGAAAAAAGAAAATTTCGGCTAGCAATCCGATATAATTTTGTTTTGTGTATTCATTTGGTCACTTACTTTGTTGTTGGTTTTTTTAGTTTCTTAACTTCTTGCTGTTAGACCTGAATTTTTTTTTGTTATAAATAAAAATACCTTTTATTTACAATTTTTCCCGACGTTTCGTAGATCTTTTGTCTACTTTTTCAAGGGATCGTCTATTTAAATAATAAAACAATTATTACAATAAATTTTTTACAAAAAGAACAACAAATTACTTACAAAATTGTGGGATTTTACATTTAAACAAAAATTTTTTAAAACATTTGGACTTTTAAAAATTAATTAAAAACAAAACAAAAAACAAAAATAACAAACACATCTTAAAATTTAATATCACAGTTTATTTAAAAATTATTTCTTAAAACCACTCTGTAGCTTGCGTTTATGTTGTCTGTATCTTCTTTCAGGTTCATTGTTTTGTGTATTTTCTGTTGTATACGTAAGCTCTCGATTGTGAATCGCTTTTTTTCAATGTTTTCTATGTCCAGTATTTTAACATTATCAATGTCAGCTGTGTGTCCAGTTTGTAGTATGTGTTGTGCGAGTGCTGTTGTTTCTTTTTTCTTTGCTATGTCGATCTTATGTTCTCCCATTCTTGTTTCTAAACTTCTTTTTGTTGTACCAATGTATACAAGTTTGCAGTTATCATTATTTCCACCCTTGCATTGAATTTCGTAGACAACATTGCTTTTTTGTTTTTTATCAATTGGTGTTTTTGTTTTTGAAAAAATTGTGTTGATTGTTTGGTTTGGCTTGTAGGCGAAGCATGCGTTTGTTGATTTGATTATTTTTGTTATTGCCTTATTATCGATGAGTTTAGGTATGAAAGGTACACTGAAAAACTTTTTGTCCTGTTTCAAAACCGTTTCATTTTCAACCTCAACATTTCCTTTTTTAATTTTATTTTTAAGTTCTTTTCTAATGTTGTCAACTAGTAAATTAATGGTGTTATTGGGAAAACTATTTTTCTTTAGTATATTTTTAATTACTTCTATATTTTTATTGTGAAAATGTTCATCGCTAATATTTAGTACTCGTCTTATAAAACTTTTTGCTGTATTAATGATTTGGCTTTTCGGTTGGGTGGTATGGAAATTCATAATTCTGCCCGAAGAAGTTTCCTTGGCATACCAATTAAATATAATCTGGTTGTCGGTTCTATGTAGTAATGTATCCAAGTAAGCGATTTTGTTGTTATTTTCTATTTCCATAGTGAACTTAATTTTTGGATGATAGTCGTTTAAAGTCGATAAAATAATATCTTTGTCGTTGTGTTTAATAATTGCTAGTATATCGTCCACATATTTTGCAATATATTTTACGTTGATTCGATTATTTTCTAATTTAGCCAAGACGTTGTCAAGTAAGGTATCTAGTATTATGTCTGCTATTGTCGGGGAGAGAGGATTTCCCATAGGCATACCATATATTTGGTTATATACTTTATCTCCATATATAAAATAATTGTTATCATTAAGACAAAATTTTAATATATGTAAAAATTTTGTACGGGTAATTTTGGTTAAATTTTCAATATTATTCCATTTGTTCATTATATTTTTAATTGCCATATGAGTGGGAATGTTAGTAAAAAAAGATATAACATCAAAAGATACTAAAACTTCACCTTCATCGAGTTTGATATTTTTAAGCTGACTTTTAAGTTGTATGGAGTTTTTAATATAATATTTTGTCGAAACGATGTGTCTTAATATACTGCCAATGTATTTGGATAAACCGTAGCATGGTACTTGCATCGACGATATTATTGGCCTTAGAGGAATACCAATCTTATGGATTTTTGGTAGACCATAAATCCTAGGAGCTATAGCTGCTGAAGACGTCAATTTTCTTTTTTGCCAACTATCAATTAAACAATTTTTATGCAAATATGTGACAATGTTATTGTTTTCTTTCTGCAGTTTTGTGGTGGGGTCTGATCTGATCGATCTATATGTTTCTTTATCGTTAAGTAATTGTGTCATTTTTGTTTCATATTCGTGTTTGTACATCATTACAGTCTTATTTCCTTTGTCAGCTTGTGTAATTATAACATTATCATGTTGCTTTAAAAATTGTTTTGTTTCATTAAATGCTGCAAGAATAAATTTTTCTCGTTCTGTGTTTTGAATCCTTTTTCGAAATGAATTAAGTCTGTTGGCTAGTTTAGTTCTTGCAACTTCTTTGTCTGCACCATCATTTAAAGTTTGTATACATTGTTCCATGTCAGCTATAATATGTAATATTGAAAGATTTTTATTGTTTGCTGGCAATGAAAATTTTTTTCCCAATGAAAGTATCCATTTACATAGCCATGGTAAATCCAGTTCAGTCTTATTCTCAAACCAGTCTTCATTATATACAAAACCAAGATTCTCAAAACGTTTTTCTCTGAGTGTATTGAATTTGTTAGTTTGTGTCTCCCTTGTAGTCTTTATTATATGTTTTTCCCTTTCTATTTGTTTATTCATGAAGGTTGTGTAGTCGTTGGTGGATAATATGTTTTTCATGTATGTAAACAAATAATACAATTTTCTTTTTGCTCGTTGGATATTTGTGTTGGTTTGCGATATTTCTAGATTTAAGATTTTTTTATGAAAGTTGTTTTCAGTCCTTTTTAGTTTTTCTAACGTTGTGGTACATGAAAAAAGTATTTTGACCTATTTTGTTGTGTTAATTGTGTGGTTCGGTATTATACCGTATCGTCGGCAAGCTAATAAGAATTTTAGCCTTTCTTCTAAGTGTGCTGATCTTTTTATTTCGTTACAATATTCTTTCATAGTCCTGCATGTTTCATTATCATATTTAAGAGCGATGTGTTTGAAAAACCCTTTCATTTTGTATAAATGTTGTTATAGTTTTATTTATTTAAATAGTTGAAAAAAGAAATTTTCGGCTAGCAATCCGATATAATTTTGTTTTGTGTATTCATTTGGTCACTTACTTTGTTGTTGGTTTTTTTAGTTTCTTAACTTCTTGCTGTTAGACCTGAATTTTTTTTTGTTATAAATAAAAATACCTTTTATTTACAATTTTTCCCGACGTTTCGTAGATCTTTTGTCTACTTTTTCAAGGGATCGTCTATTTAAATAATAAAACAATTATTACAATAAATTTTTTACAAAAAGAACAACAAATTACTTACAAAATTGTGGGATTTTACATTTAAACAAAAATTTTTTAAAACATTTGGACTTTTAAAAATTAATTAAAAACAAAACAAAAAACAAAAATAACAAACACATCTTAAAATTTAATATCACAGTTTATTTAAAAATTATTTCTTAAAACCACTCTGTAGCTTGCGTTTATGTTGTCTGTATCTTCTTTCAGGTTCATTGTTTTGTGTATTTTCTGTTGTATACGTAAGCTCTCGATTGTGAATCGCTTTTTTTCAATGTTTTCTATGTCCAGTATTTTAACATTATCAATGTCAGCTGTGTGTCCAGTTTGTAGTATGTGTTGTGCGAGTGCTGTTGTTTCTTTTTTCTTTGCTATGTCGATCTTATGTTCTCCCATTCTTGTTTCTAAACTTCTTTTTGTTGTACCAATGTATACAAGTTTGCAGTTATCATTATTTCCACCCTTGCATTGAATTTCGTAGACAACATTGCTTTTTTGTTTTTTATCAATTGGTGTTTTTGTTTTTGAAAAAATTGTGTTGATTGTTTGGTTTGGCTTGTAGGCGAAGCATGCGTTTGTTGATTTGATTATTTTTGTTATTGCCTTATTATCGATGAGTTTAGGTATGAAAGGTACACTGAAAAACTTTTTGTCCTGTTTCAAAACCGTTTCATTTTCAACCTCAACATTTCCTTTTTTAATTTTATTTTTAAGTTCTTTTCTAATGTTGTCAACTAGTAAATTAATGGTGTTATTGGGAAAACTATTTTTCTTTAGTATATTTTTAATTACTTCTATATTTTTATTGTGAAAATGTTCATCGCTAATATTTAGTACTCGTCTTATAAAACTTTTTGCTGTATTAATGATTTGGCTTTTCGGTTGGGTGGTATGGAAATTCATAATTCTGCCCGAAGAAGTTTCCTTGGCATACCAATTAAATATAATCTGGTTGTCGGTTCTATGTAGTAATGTATCCAAGTAAGCGATTTTGTTGTTATTTTCTATTTCCATAGTGAACTTAATTTTTGGATGATAGTCGTTTAAAGTCGATAAAATAATATCTTTGTCGTTGTGTTTAATAATTGCTAGTATATCGTCCACATATTTTGCAATATATTTTACGTTGATTCGATTATTTTCTAATTTAGCCAAGACGTTGTCAAGTAAGGTATCTAGTATTATGTCTGCTGTTGTCGGGGAGAGAGGATTTCCCATAGGCATACCATATATTTGGTTATATACTTTATCTCCATATATAAAATAATTGTTATCATTAAGACAAAATTTTAATATATGTAAAAATTTTGTACGGGTAATTTTGGTTAAATTTTCAATATTATTCCATTTGTTCATTATATTTTTAATTGCCATATGAGTGGGAATGTTAGTAAAAAAAGATATAACATCAAAAGATACTAAAACTTCACCTTCATCGAGTTTGATATTTTTAAGCTGACTTTTAAGTTGTATGGAGTTTTTAATATAATATTTTGTCGAAACGATGTGTCTTAATATACTGCCAATGTATTTGGATAAACCGTAGCATGGTACTTGCATCGACGATATTATTGGCCTTAGAGGAATACCAATCTTATGGATTTTTGGTAGACCATAAATCCTAGGAGCTATAGCTGCTGAAGACGTCAATTTTCTTTTTTGCCAACTATCAATTAAACAATTTTTATGCAAATATGTGACAATGTTATTGTTTTCTTTCTGCAGTTTTGTGGTGGGGTCTGATCTGATCGATCTATATGTTTCTTTATCGTTAAGTAATTGTGTCATTTTTGTTTCATATTCGTGTTTGTACATCATTACAGTCTTATTTCCTTTGTCAGCTTGTGTAATTATAACATTATCATGTTGCTTTAAAAATTGTTTTGTTTCATTAAATGCTGCAAGAATAAATTTTTCTCGTTCTGTGTTTTGAATCCTTTTTCGAAATGAATTAAGTCTGTTGGCTAGTTTAGTTCTTGCAACTTCTTTGTCTGCACCATCATTTAAAGTTTGTATACATTGTTCCATGTCAGCTATAATATGTAATATTGAAAGATTTTTATTGTTTGCTGGCAATGAAAATTTTTTTCCCAATGAAAGTATCCATTTACATAGCCATGGTAAATCCAGTTCAGTCTTATTCTCAAACCAGTCTTCATTATATACAAAACCAAGATTCTCAAAACGTTTTTCTCTGAGTGTATTGAATTTGTTAGTTTGTGTCTCCCTTGTAGTCTTTATTATATGTTTTTCCCTTTCTATTTGTTTATTCATGAAGGTTGTGTAGTCGTTGGTGGATAATATGTTTTTCATGTATGTAAACAAATAATACAATTTTCTTTTTGCTCGTTGGATATTTGTGTTGGTTTGCGATATTTCTAGATTTAAGATTTTTTTATGAAAGTTGTTTTCAGTCCTTTTTAGTTTTTCTAACGTTGTGGTACATGAAAAAAGTATTTTGACCTATTTTGTTGTGTTAATTGTGTGGTTCGGTATTATACCGTATCGTCGGCAAGCTAATAAGAATTTTAGCCTTTCTTCTAAGTGTGCTGATCTTTTTATTTCGTTACAATATTCTTTCATAGTCCTGCATGTTTCATTATCATATTTAAGAGCGATGTGTTTGAAAAACCCTTTCATTTTGTATAAATGTTGTTATAGTTTTATTTATTTAAATAGTTGAAAAAAGAAATTTTCGGCTAGCAATCCGATATAATTTTGTTTTGTGTATTCATTTGGTCACTTACTTTGTTGTTGGTTTTTTTAGTTTCTTAACTTCTTGCTGTTAGACCTGAATTTTTTTTTGTTATAAATAAAAATACCTTTTATTTACAATTTTTCCCGACGTTTCGTAGATCTTTTGTCTACTTTTTCAAGGGATCGTCTATTTAAATAATAAAACAATTATTACAATAAATTTTTTACAAAAAGAACAACAAATTACTTACACAATTGTGGGATTTTACATTTAAACAAAAATTTTTTAAAACATTTGGACTTTTAAAAATTAATTAAAAACAAAACAAAAAACAAAAATAACAAACACATCTTAAAATTTAATATCACAGTTTATTTAAAAATTATTTCTTAAAACCACTCTGTAGCTTGCGTTTATGTTGTCTGTATCTTCTTTCAGGTTCATTGTTTTGTGTATTTTCTGTTGTATACGTAAGCTCTCGATTGTGAATCGCTTTTTTTCAATGTTTTCTATGTCCAGTATTTTAACATTATCAATGTCAGCTGTGTGTCCAGTTTGTAGTATGTGTTGTGCGAGTGCTGTTGTTTCTTTTTTCTTTGCTATGTCGATCTTATGTTCTCCCATTCTTGTTTCTAAACTTCTTTTTGTTGTACCAATGTATACAAGTTTGCAGTTATCATTATTTCCACCCTTGCATTGAATTTCGTAGACAACATTGCTTTTTTGTTTTTTATCAATTGGTGTTTTTGTTTTTGAAAAAATTGTGTTGATTGTTTGGTTTGGCTTGTAGGCGAAGCATGCGTTTGTTGATTTGATTATTTTTGTTATTGCCTTATTATCGATGAGTTTAGGTATGAAAGGTACACTGAAAAACTTTTTGTCCTGTTTCAAAACCGTTTCGTTTTCAACCTCAACATTTCCTTTTTTAATTTTATTTTTAAGTTCTTTTCTAATGTTGTCAACTAGTAAATTAATGGTGTTATTGGGAAAACTATTTTTCTTTAGTATATTTTTAATTACTTCTATATTTTTATTGTGAAAATGTTCATCGCTAATATTTAGTACTCGTCTTATAAAACTTTTTGCTGTATTAATGATTTGGCTTTTCGGTTGGGTGGTATGGAAATTCATAATTCTGCCCGAAGAAGTTTCCTTGGCATACCAATTAAATATAATCTGGTTGTCGGTTCTATGTAGTAATGTATCCAAGTAAGCGATTTTGTTGTTATTTTCTATTTCCATAGTGAACTTAATTTTTGGATGATAGTCGTTTAAAGTCGATAAAATAATATCTTTGTCGTTGTGTTTAATAATTGCTAGTATATCGTCCACATATTTTGCAATATATTTTACGTTGATTCGATTATTTTCTAATTTAGCCAAGACGTTGTCAAGTAAGGTATCTAGTATTATGTCTGCTATTGTCGGAGAGAGAGGATTTCCCATAGGCATACCATATATTTGGTTATATACTTTATCTCCATATATAAAATAATTGTTATCATTGAGACAAAATTTTAATATATGTAAAAATTTTGTACGGGTAATTTTGGTTAAATTTTCAATATTATTCCATTTGTTCATTATATTTTTAATTGCCATATGAGTGGGAATGTTAGTAAGAAAAGATATAACATCAAAAGATACTAAAACTTCACCTTCATCGAGTTTGATATTTTTAAGCTGACTTTTAAGTTGTATGGAGTTTTTAATATAATATTTTGTCGAAACGATGTGTCTTAATATACTGCCAATGTATTTGGATAAACCGTAGCATGGTACTTGCATCGACGATATTATTGCCCTTAGAGGAATACCAATCTTATGGATTTTTGGTAGACCATAAATCCTAGGAGCTATAGCTGCTGAAGACGTCAATTTTCTTTTTTGCCAACTATCAATTAAACAATTTTTATGCAAATATGTGACAATGTTATTGTTTTCTTTCTGCAGTTTTGTGGTGGGGTCTGATCTGATCGATCTATATGTTTCTTTATCGTTAAGTAATTGTGTCATTTTTGTTTCATATTCGTGTTTGTACATCATTACAGTCTTATTTCCTTTGTCAGCTTGTGTAATTATAACATTATCATGTTGCTTTAAAAATTGTTTTGTTTCATTAAATGCTGCAAGAATAAATTTTTCTCGTTCTGTGATATTAAATTTTAAGATGTGTTTGTTATTTTTGTTTTTTGTTTTGTTTTTAATTAATTTTTAAAAGTCCAAATGTTTTAAAAAATTTTTGTTTAAATGTAAAATCCCACAATTTTGTAAGTAATTTGTTGTTCTTTTTGTAAAAAATTTATTGTAATAATTGTTTTATTATTTAAATAGACGATCCCTTGAAAAAGTAGACAAAAGATCTACGAAACGTCGGGAAAAATTGTAAATAATAGGTATTTTTATTTATAACAAAAAAAATTCAGGTCTAACAGCAAGAAGTTAAGAAACTAAAAAAACCAACAACAAAGTAAGTGACCAAATGAATACACAAAAC